>JANAVB010022654.1:0-109925 GCA_029216955.1 Iris pallida | reverse complement strand
CTTCATGGGTGGCCAAGCCCACCCCCAGGCCATAGACATAAGCTATTTTGATTTCCGTCCGGACCGACACGTCCTACACCTTGACCGTGCCGCTGGAAATCCTTTATTTCGCCTCTCCCCTGTATACGATGGCGGTATCCACGACCATTTCGTTTTTTTTTCATTTTAACTCAACGGCTGTCTCTGAGCCGTAGGCTAACCCTTAGCCTTAATATGTTATCGACTAGGTTGGCGGCGACATCCGTGCAACACGGGTAGCGAGCCCGGATGCACGTTCCCGTCATACCTGTCGCTAACCATTCATTTCCTTATTATCTTTTATTCAATCTTCTTTTCTTTCTTTCACTTGTTCGTTCATTCATTGATTCATTCACATATTCATTTATTCATTCATTTATTATGCAACTTCCCCTGCTGAAGTTGCCTTGGCGACCCATCGGTCCCATAGTCTTTCAATGTTGCTATACTCTATCAGAACGACTATGTTGATAGTCTTCCGTTCCATTGTTGTAACCCATTCATTGTTTCATTGTTGAACGTATAAGGAACATAAACGTAAGCTTGTGTCTTAGCACGAGTGTGGAGCACGGTGAGAGATATCTCACTTTTTTCATGTTCTTTTCCATATTCTATACAAGCATACAAGATGGGATTATTCCCTTAGTTAGGTGCGTTGAGTCATTTATTAGCATGCGCGGTATTATCGCCTAGCGATCTAGCAATAGTGTCTGTATTGTTATATGTCTAGAGGCTAAGCAAAGACGGGTTCATCGGAGCCACCCACCTTAGCGATGTTCGCATCGGCCGAGCGATACTCCGAGCGCGCCTTTGAAAGTCTAAGTCTGGATTCATCTTGACGGCCAATGTAAGCCTTGCATCGATTCTTCATCAGGTAGATGCCAACTCTTCGGGTCGACGGCTCGTTTGAGTCGTTGCACTTCCCGTTGGAATCTCCGTTCCGCTAGGGCGGAGCGGGTCATTACATAACACACTACTCAAAATAAGTCTCGTCCTCGAGACTTCCTAAGTGCAGGTCATCGTACCATTCCCTAACTCATGTCGTGTGCGTATCATAGACATTTCCTATCAACTAGCTTTATCGCTCGATGGCATCGAACAATACTCGATACCTTTCCAAGTTCCGAGTTTGCATACGTTTGGTCGATTTTATTGAATAACTTTTCATTCATTTTAGAGTCGATAGTACTTATTCAATTCAAGCGTTTCTTCGACTTGGTTGCTATTTCGACGTATCATGGGACTGAAACGGTCGCACGAGGTGCGTTGTAATTTATCAAACTCGAGAGTCGTAGGATGAGGCCAACTCACACATTCGTTCATGCGCATCTCAACACCCACTTGCAGCTGCATTTGAGTTCATCATATCGATGAGTTTGGATCGTGCACATATTCAAGACGTCCTCCAAATACGTACATTTCAACCAAGCTTAGCGATTAGCAAAGTCGGACAAGCTACTCGTGATAGTTTCGATTTGCCGATCATTTCACTAACTTCGATTTAAAACCGAACTCATGCATCTCACTATCGTTTATCTCGATCATCAAGATGAGATGGTTCATTTCTCAAGCATTCTTGTCTATGAAATTAATACGATTTTTTTAGTGGAGTCGACCAAGTCTAAGTAATTCCCGTCCGATTCAAGACCGAGTATTTCGCTATCATCGAGTACGTCTTCCGATCAATAATTCAATTCGTTATCCCAACTTTACTTGCGCGATATCGATTTTATTTCATTCACTTGTTTAGGGCCAATCTCGTTGTCGTTCACGCACACTCCCTTCCCCGTCTACTCTAAGTCTTGCTGCCCCAAGTCTATCGTCCGTCCAGACGATACTGTAAGGTCATCGCACAAATTCAATCACTCGGCATAGGGTCGTCCGCCTATCCACTAGGTCATCTCACAGGGTCATAGTTACGAGTCAAGTTCGTGGCTCATCGTGCAAGGTCGTTGCACAACGCTCACCCCAAATTCTATGGTCAAACCATTTATTCGTTTGTACGGGAGTCTCTACCCAAGTTCGCTCAACTCAAACTTCTAAACATCAAGCAACGTTCACCCTATTCGCCTCAACACATTCTCAGTTCCAAGCCCGAGCTCGTTAGAAAAGTCATCATGTGATAGGTTATCCTCAACCAAATCCTCGACATGTTAATATCGTGTGTCCGTACTAGCAATTATTGTAATCTATCTCTTCAAGTATGTTTTGATACAGTTCACCTACCCAATTCACGTAGTCGATCACAAGGTCGTCTAGCCTTGCAATATGTCGCACCCCGATCTCACGCAAGTCTGATTTTCTACGACACATGAATCACCATGTCGACATTCCCGTGGAATAATCGTTCTCATCGGGACGTAACTCTTGCGTTGCGTCTAGACTTACTCATTTTTGATACGCGGATTGGGCCTACTCAATCCTCGACTTTACTTCGCCGTCTATTATACGTCTGATCAATCCTCAAATTTGTCTTCGCTTTAAACCACAAGTCGTAGTAATCAAAATTGGCATGTCAAGGTATTTCGAATTCGATCATTCCCGCTGGACATGAATCAGCATGCCAACGCTCACGCGAAATATTATCCCAAATCCGACATGACGCATGTGCGAGGCTGTAGTTGCGTTCGCATAAGACAAGATCGTTGTCGTTGTGGTTATCACCGAACAATCAAGTCACTTTCCTTCCACATTCCAAACATTTATTTCTATCCAAATTCTCCAACATAGCATCCTTTAACACTTTGGCTTCTAACACGATCATCCTTCGTCGAATCAGAGTAATCCCGAGTTATCGTACATCGATCTTTGATACGCCTCAATACCATCGATGATGTACATAACCTGATGATCTTCCTTTTTGCAACGAATTTCGAGTCGTGCAACTTAATTCCTCAATTCATATTGTCTCGTGCTAACTCGTCGTTGAGCAACATCCATTCCAAATCCTTAGTCATTTTCGTATATCCAAACCAACGTTTCCTGTGCACGCTATCTTCCGATCGTGCTATCTTCGGTCTCGTCCATGGGTATTTTACCTTAACTCAAGTTTCAATCCCTTCGACTAAATTCGAAATCGCATGCATGATCCACTCAAGTTTCAATCCCTTCCTGACTTTGACCAAGATTCCTTCAGTCAAAGGAACCTTCCTATCCCTTGTCCTAGAGGTAGTTCCTTGTATGACTTGGATGCTGATAGTAAAAGTTCTGAACGGACCACCTTTTCTACCAGTTCCTCTTTAGTTGTCGGAGAAGTGATAGCATATGTCACTAATGAGGAATAAGACGTATCTAGCTCTAACAGTCATGAGCAGAGAATTGCTGCATTGGAGGCCAGTTTGAAGAGCATGGCTGAAATGATGACAGATATGCATGTTGTGATCATGGCAGAACATACGGTTCCACCGGTTGTGAATCTGATTCTAACCAAGAACATGTAATGACATCTGCTTCCGTCAACATTAGTCTAGGGGTACAGCCTTCTCATACTACTTCAGTACCAGTACAAGCTACTCCAAGTCAGTCTGGTGCTGAGGATGGTAAATATCATGCAGTCCTCCTCCTAACACAACAAATCAGTCCACTGCTCCACAACCAGTGGGAGATGCTAACGAGGCCGTAAAACTTTTGTGTACTTAATTTTAAGCCTTCAAACAGAAAAATGGCCTACAGAAGCTTGGGATTAAACAACCTTATCCTATAGAGTAGAAGGAAGTTCAGTTTCCACCCAAATACAAACCTCCTACCATTATGTTTTTGATGGCAGTACATCCCCAAGACAGTACCTCAACCACTTTGAGGTAATGACTGATCAACTTCAGCCGAACGATGCTCTACTCACTAGAGTATTCATAAGAGGCTTAGCTGGTGCAGCTTACGACTGGTACCGTCTCAGTTTGCCAAGGTTGCATAACCTCCTTTTTTGGATTCAAACAAATGTTCCTGGAACGATTTTATGAGAGAACAAATGACATGACTATGTCGGCCCTCATCAAAAGCAAACAACGACATAATGAAACTATTGAATGTTTTATTAAACGATTCCGCTATGAGGCACTCAAAATGCCACTGGAAACTCCAGATGCTCTGACTACAGACACATGTAAATCAAACTTGTTGCCTATAATCAGCATGTGGACTGGCTCTACACAGTTTTTGGATTGGCCTTCCTTCATAGTAAATGCCAAGGCAGTAGAAAAAAGTGCCAATAAGTTCAAACAATTAGGCATTCAGATGCCTAATCTTGATAGAGATAAACATGCTATATCCAACAGCGGTGGCTGTCAGAATAACTACAAAGGCAAAGAGTCTTTGGCTATCAATGTTAAAGGCAAAGAAGCTCTAGCCGTCAACATAGGTCAGTCGACACCTACTCCAACGGCACCATCACAAAAGGAACCACGTCCGAAAGAAGAATACTCCTTCGTCGAGGATGATGTCATGAGCATCTTTGATTACTTGATCCAGAGCAATAAACTTTAGCTGTCGGCACAAAACGGCCAGAGGAAATTGGTAAAACTGATCATCCTAAATATTGTGTGTATCACAGGTTTATTGGATAGCCGACACGAGCATGCTATGTGCTCAAAGGAAAGATCCAAGAGATGATCAAATCTAGCACAATCACACATTAGCAGGACAAGAAGACCGTAACTGCTAACGTCGTTTCTCTACAGTTAGGCAATTTTTCTGCTCAACTTGCGCATGATAGAGTCATACACAACCCGAAAGCTACTCTGGAGATTGTCAATCTTCCACCTGCACGAACTGATGGTTTTGTTCCTATGTCAACCAATATAGAGGAGATTATGTGGATCCATTCTGATTTGGTGGCTGACTTTGAAGCACCTTCTTCATCCATAAAGTCCAAGAAAGCATCCAAATATAAGTCATGTCATATGACTTCATTGGGTGAATATTGTTTTCCACCTTTAACTGCTACCTTCACCTCGGTGGCAGATTCTTCTTCTTCTTCTGAGATAACGCTGACAAAGCTAGAGGCCAATTACCAACCAGCCTTCCATCTATATAGTCAACAATCTCGCAAACTCATAACGAAGATGGGATATGATCTACAAAAGGCTCCTGGCCTGAATCATGGAAAAGGATCTTTTATAACTCTTTCTCTATGCCTTTCACACAACCAATCTTGTGTTGGTTTGGGTTTTAGACAGACTATTCATCTTGTCAAAGAAAGTCTTCCAAAACCAAGATCCGGACAAAGAGTTACAATATGGTGTCCTTCAAACCTGTATCCGAAGAAGAAGCCTTAACTGGTACCAGGTCTGGGAGACTTTACCTAAGAGACTATTCAGAAGGTCAAGAGAGCCCTGCTCTAGCTCTAGAGGCTCCTCCAGCATCATCTCCTCCTGTTGTTAATTTCCATCGGCTTCATCACCTCCAGTAGAACCAACTCCTACGAAACCAACGACGGTTGACAAAGGAAAAAAGCATGTCCTCTTCGATAAAGTATTAAAGAAGATTCCACCTCTTGGACTTGAGAAGCATTATAACATTAATATATTGGCTCAATTGGCTAATATTCCAGCAAGGTTATCAATCTTTGAACCCCTGCGTCTCTCAAGGGAAACTCGAGAAACATTGAGTGAAGCTTTGATGCAAGCTGACTCTTGTCTGACACTCCTTAAGAAGCCAGACGAGAAGCCTGTGACCTGCTTTCATTGTCATAGTGTCATGGAGCTGATGCCTAACATCACCTTTACACAAGATGATATGTTGCTGGAAGACAATCAACATGACCAGCCTCTCTATTTTATGGGATATGTCGATACAATAAAGGTTGACCGCATCCTGATTGATCTTGGGTCCAAACTCAGTATCTACTAGATGCTCTAAAGATCCGTGCATAATCTTTCCACAACTATTACGACAATCCTCAGATTTAATTTCGATAGAAGTGAACCCCAGGGAACATTCGCTGAAAGTACAAATCGATAATCTCTGTACAAAGGTCACCTTCTATGTGATCGGCAATCATGGCTCCTATAATGCCTTGCTGGGAAGACCATTTTTGCATGAGCATAATATTGTGCCATCAACTCTTCATCAATGCTTCAAGTATGTGGACGTCAATGGAGAGGTCCAAATCGAGGTGGCTGATCTTAACCCCTTCTAGGGTATCGAAGCATATTGTACTGATTCCTGAATGTGTAAGGAGGAATTCATAAAAGTTGTATTGGCCATGGATACTGAGGAACATCAGAGGGATACACTAGATGATGTCCTTGTGATTCCGGTCAAAGGACGTACTTCTCGTTCTTCATCCTTTCAAACGTTGACCATTCATCTTTTTTTATGCTAAACATCCTCCTGTAGAAAAAATAGAACAGGGAGAGCTCATCTCTTCTGAGCCTCTTGTCATCGACCTTTGTCATAATAAGCCTACTCCTTCTCCTTCTCTACCTCTGGTTATCAACCTTACCAAGCTTTCTACTAAGGCCAAGAACCCTGTTGTAAATGATGATGTACAAATCAATAAAGTAGTATCTCCTTTACAGTATACTGATATCTTTTTATACTCGATGTTACTTAGAAATGCTAGATAACTTCGAACCACTTACAATAGGAGCAGTTCAACCTCTCCAAGACGAAGTAAAGTATTGCTCGAACCAGTGCAAGATTCCTTCTTCTTAGTTCCTTCCAGGAAGAAAGATGAACTTTCTAACTTTTTAGTAAAGGAACAGAACAGAAGACTACGCCCGATAGCAAGAAAGAAAATAACGATAATGGGAGGCCCCAACTATGTCGTTATAGTCAACAATCACAAGATATCATTCAAAAGATGGGCTATAATTTTAAAGCTGGTCTCAATGACGGTAAAGGAAGGTGAACTCATATTCGTATCCCTGCTACAAAAAAAATCACTGTAATATTACGGAAAAACAAAGCATGGATTGGGTTATACCTCATCGATTCTGACTCCAGCAGCCTCCGAATCCGATAAAGAGGAGCGATTCTATTTATGGATTTCTGATACCAGTGTAGGGCACGTCTATCGGGTGACGCTATCTTCTAATATGGTATCTGCTAAATTCTCAGAAGACGATGATGACTTTATTGAAGCTCCTGTAGTAGTTCCTTGGGAACAAAGGATAGACACTCAATGGGAACTTTGCTTTGAGCAACGAGAACCCCCTACTGAAGATTAATTAATTTAGATTGCTGTTAGAGAAGAAGGCTTGCCAAGACCTATCTTCATCAGCAAAAGCCTTCCAGAAGCAGACAAGCAAGAATTAATTCAGCTTATTCGAGAATACATTAACGTCTTCACCTGGAGTTATGAGGATATGCCAGGACTGGATCCTCATATTTCTACCCACAGGCTCAACATCTTGCCCAATGTAAGGCCGATCAAACAACAACAGCGTCAATTTCGACCTGACATAATGATGTCGTAGAAACTGAAGTCAAGAAGCTTATCTCTTTGGTTTTGTCAGAGAAGAACAACATCCTGACTGTGTTGCCAATGTTATCCCAGTTATGAAGAAAATGGGGAAGGTCAGAGTCTACATTGACTTTTGAGATCTCAACGATGCTTGTCCCAAGGATGAGTTTCCTCTTCCGATCACTGATGTCATGATCGACAATACTGCGGATTCGAACGAATGTATTTTATGGATGGATTCTCATGATACAATCAAATCAAGATGCATCCAGAAGATAAAAAATATACATCTTTTCGTACTCCTCTAGGAGTCTATTGCTATACTGTTATGCCATTCGGTCTTAAAAATACTGGTACAACTTATCAGCGGTCTATGAGTACTATCTTCCGTGATCATTTACGGAAGACAGTTGAATGTTATGTCGACAATATTGCTATCAAAAGTCATCTAAAGGAAGACCACATCCAAGACTTGAGAACTATTTTTGATCTAATACGCTAGCATCCATTCAAGATGAATCCCACAAAGTCATTCCTGAGAGTCTCTAGTGGCAAATTTCTCGAATTCGTTATTACCTCTAAAGGTATACACGTTGACCCTGAAAAAATCAAAGCTAATCAAGAGATGTGTCCTCCACACAACATAAAAGAGCTATGAGGATTCCAGGGAAGGCTTACATACATCAGGAGATTTATTTCGAATCTGTCTGGTCGTTGCAGACCATTCACTCAATTGATGAAGAAAGGTGTATCTTTTGATTGGACTGAAGAATGTCAGCAAGCATTTGAAGACATAAAGCGGTACTGATGAACCCTCTAGTTCTAGTGCCTCCAGTCTCAGGAATACCCTTCTTAATTTATGTTCGAGCAATGGATCATTCATTAGGTGCCTTACTAGCTCAAAAGAACAAAGAAGGTCATGAGCATGCTATCTATTATCTCAGCTGCACAATGATCGGGGCTGAACATCGATACAGCCCAGTGGAAAAAGAGTGTCTAGCTTTGATGTTTTTGTTCAGAAAATAAGACATTATATCACAGGCCAGACTATTCATGTTATCTCTAGAGTTAACCCTCTCCGGGTCTTGATGAAGAAGCCAGTACACTCAATTCCAGACTTGCTACATGGGCCATACTGTTAGCACAATATGATGGTCTATGTCCCATAAAAGTCTGTTAAGGGTCAAGCCCTAGCTGACTTCCTCGCGGGTCATCCAATTCCGGAAACGTCTAAACTCTATGACGAGATTCTGGACAAAACTTTGGAATCCAACATAATTTTAGAAGAAATTCTTACCTGGCGTCTATTCTTTGATGGTGCATCCAGAATCAGACCAAAAGGTGCCATTGTCACTGGAGTTGAAATCGTCCTCGTATCGCCAGAAGGATTAGCTATTCAAAGAGCTTATTCTTTAGACGAGTCGTGTTCTAACAACGTGGCTGAATACAACTCTCTGCTCATTGGTCTCCAATTGGCTAAATAGTTGGATATTGAATATCTGGAAGTATACGGAGACTCTAAGCTGATCGTCAATTAGATTAGAGGCACGTATGAAGTTCGGTACCAAGACCTTCTTCCATATCATGAAGTAGCAGTCAGAATGGCTACATCATTTAAGGGCTTTATTGAATATGTACATCGAGCTTGCAATACAAAAGCTGATGCACTTGCAAATCTGGCAGCCGTATTAGCAATCCTAGTGTGAAGGCAACAGATGATTGTCATCACTAATAGAGAGTTATTTTGCATCAAGAATAAATCAAATATTGAGTTAAGTAATTCAACTAAATCAACATAATTAGTGAAGATTGGTGAGCTCCTTTCATCGACTTTATGGTACATGACATCTTACATGAAGATCCTAAGGAAGCTACAACAATCCGTAGGCGATCACTCCGATTTTATTACAATCATACCTCCAAGACTCTCTATCGGCGAACATTTGATGGTCTATTCTTACATTGTCTTACGGGAGATTAAGCAAAATAAATACTATATGAAGCTCACGATGGTGTATGTGGTGCACATCAGCCCGGTCCTAAGCTACAGGATCGTATCCGACGTATGGGCTACTACTGGCCCACTATGGTATCAGATGCCATTGAATATGCAAGGAAATGTTGAGCTTGTCAAATCGATACAGATTTCATCCACCAACCGTCGAGTTCCTTCACCCGACTGCCGCATCATGGCTCTTTGAAGCTTGGGGTATGGATGTCATTGGTCCTATCAATCCATCGTCATCTAGAGGACATCGGTTTATACTAGCTATAACCGATTACTTCTCGAAATGGGCGGAAGCCATACCTTTATCTGAAGTCAAGACCAGCAGCGTCATCAACTTCATCAAACATGATGTGATATATAGATTCGGTATTCCTTGATGAATCGTTCATGATAATGGACCACAATTCATCAGTCAAAAGTTTTCTCGGTTTTGTGATGACAACAGAATCAACAATATTGCTTCCACGACCTACAATCCTGCAGCTAACGGTCTGGCTGAAGCATTCAACAAAACTATCATCAAGCTTCTCAAGAAATTTGTTTCTACCAATAAGAGAAATTGGAGTAAAAACTTAGAATGTCTATGGGCCTATCGTACTTCTATACGCACTCTGACCGGTTGTACACCTTTTTCTTGGTGTATGGATGCGAAGTTGTCCTATATTGGAAATTCAAATCCCATCCTTAAGGATTACAATTGCCAATGAGCTCACAACAGAAAACAATGATCGTCTTTGACTTCAGGAGCTTGAAGCGCTTGACAAAAGCGGCTATTACCTCAACAATATATTGAGCTATATCATGCCCGTATCTCAAAAGCTTTCAACTGTAAAGTCAAAGTACGAGCATTCCAAAAAGGCAAATTAGTACTTACTGCCAGATGACCTATGACTATGACACACATGAGCAAAGGCAAATTTGAAGCAAAGTGGGAAGGTCCCTATGTTGTAAGCAAGGTTTTCTCAAATGGAGCTTATCAACTGACCGGGATGGATGGCCGAGTTGCTATGATGCCTATAAATGGCAAATTCTTAAAGAAATACTATGTTTGAAGAATGTATAGGATATTCTCTGAATATTGTATATCCTTCAACTCTTTGATTATTATCTTTTATTTACTCTTTCGTAGATAAAACCACAGATAATAAACTCTCAAAGAAAATCCCCAGCGGAGTCTATCTAGTTCATATCACCTCATCACAAATGTTATCTTTTGGAATCCAGTTGTTTTAAAAGATATCCTATCTTTGAGTCCCAGCTGACTGGAAGATAATCAATAGTCAATGGATCAAGTCAACATTATCTCTGAATTCTATTATCCACATCAGCGACCTATTACGTACATATTACCTGTGATAAAGTCATCTTTTGAAATAACAATATTCTGAGAATTATATTCTGTCACGTCCATATAACCTCTGAACAGATATAATTAGTATTGTTATTTTCCAAAGAGATACGTCATGTCCGGTACCTCTGAACATATTTCCTATTCTTATCTTCTACTTATATCTACTATAGATATATAAGTAATGGAACCACAAAAAGCATTGACTTTTATTTCAATGATGTTCAAAATATCAAAAAGTACATCCTTTGAAAGATAAGAAAAAGCCATGAACAACTTTATTGAGGAGCTTGGGTACTGAGATCAATAATCAGTCTCTTCAGATTCTCAGCTCTCCCAGACTCTGGATCAAATGGTTGTAGTGAGCCAACCCGACGTTTCCAATTATGCACCATCAATTTAGATAAGTGCATCTCGTTGCCTCCTCAGGTCATCTAGTTGGCTCGCAGTAATTTGATGCATTTCCAATACCTCCTCTTCACGTCGTCGAGCTGCTTTGAGTGCTTCTTGGAGTCGGACCATTTCAATCTCTAAATCCTGAAGACAAGCTTGGTATTCATAAACTTCTTTCTCCTTCTCTGCTTCAATCTTATGACGCTTAAAAGAATTTGTCTCGACAATACGAGTTCCAACTCTGCAGAGCGCTGTAGAAAGCCACCATAGAAGCTTCAAATTAGCTTTTCGTTTTGCAGCCTCACGAGCCATCGCTTTGCATTCAGTATCTACGAGCTTTTGGATTTCCTCTTATTAGATCTTTATAAGATTTGATGGATTCCTCAAGCTCATCCAAGATGTGTTCCAAATAGTTGACCCTATCAAATCATCGATTTTGCGAATAGCTCCAATAATAAAGGAAGAAGGGTCCCTTACTGACTCATAAGGTTGTCCTTTTCCATGACCATTTGAATTAGAGGCCTCAGAGAAGTGAAGAAAGCATTGGTATAAGCTTCAACGACGACTCTGTTCAGCGCTGAAATAACCAGAGTGGCCACTTCTGCTTGAATTCCTCCTTCTGCAGCAACTGGAGGAATAACAGATTGTGCACCAGGAGATCCGAGTACAGGCATTATAGAAGAGCTTCATTCTCCAGTCTGGGTTCCCATATCCAAAGGAGCCATGGTCGAGCTAAAGCTGAAGGCGGTCGACGGAGCTACTACAATTGTCTCCACGGGACCCTCTGTAATCAAAATACACAATCATTATACATCATCAAAGGAGTTAAGGCAAATGAAAGTCAAAAATTTATCTGATCTCGGAAGTATGTATGGGGTCTCACGGGACATGTCCAGATCTGAACGGAGCCTTGCCATAGTAGTCTCAGACACAGCCGCTTGGCTGCTCCCATCTGAGCCGCCTGACAAAAAGCGGCTACTTCCGGCTCCTGACTCTGCTTCTTTGGTTTCAAAAATTTGTTCTGTAGGGGTTTGAGTCCCCTCAACATCAGTTTTAGGATTTCATCAATCCTAACGTCTTCAAGACTTAATATCTGATTTTACCTACTTCTTGGTGATCATCAGGGTTGTCATCGTCTTTTAGAGCATCAGGTTTTGGGCTTATGCCCCTTATCATCAGCAGGGTGCTCTTCACCCTCACCAGTAACACGGCCCTCTTCGGCAGATAATTTGGATTCAGCGGGACTTCCACTGAAACTTGGTCTCCTTCACCGACATTTGTAGAATCATCTTCAATTAATGTGTCGTTGTAGTCATAGCCTTCAAGGGCTGCTATCATTTCTCGATCTTCTTGAGAACGAGTAGGAATTTGGGCCGCGGAAGGAGCTGCAACATTGGGACTGGTTTCTGGCAATATTTTCTCAAGAAGTATAGTTTCTGGGATCGTAGGAGTCGGGGATGACATCATTATTCCGGCTGTAACTAGTGTAGTTATAGGATTGGTCGTCTGCATGATTCGGTATTCCGAGAGATCTTTCGTAATGACTGGAGCCGGAGCGCTGGTTACTGTAACCTCTGCAGATAAAAAAGAACAATGTCAATGTCAATATTTTTATTCAATCATGATCACATTAAAAGAGTATTAAAACTATCTTATGGAGGTGGCTGTTAGCCATTGATTATAAAAGAACAGAACAATTATATCGAGGACTGGACTTTTATTTCACAATACAAACTCGTCGTACAAAGAAAGCCTAGGGACGAAAACCTAGGTACAGCAACCTAAGCACGATTGTTTAGTTTCGATTCTGGGGGGTGACGGTAGAGGCTCGGGAAAGCGACGGCCGCTCTGTCTTACTCCTTGGACGATCAGACGTAGCCTTGGCTCCGGTGAAGAACTGCTCTTAAGATGGGAAGACTCTTCTGTGCGCGCCTTTGTCTATCTGCGTGTCCAGCCGGGTGGAGAGGATCACTTTTGCAATGGAATGGCACCTTGCTATATTTTTTTGTTTCTCTTCTAATCCTTTTTTTACAAGGGAATGGCACCTTCCTATTTATAGGAGTGGGGTGTCATCATTAGGGTTTGCAATGATCACCCTAAAAAACTCTGCGGCTTGGGGGTCTAAATTGCTATTTTCTTGATCCTATTTTGTGGGCAATTAATCTAGACCACTCATCTTGATTGCAACAATCTGGACAATTAATGCTGATGTAAAATCCATATGGGCAATAATGTTGATTATCATAAATGGGGAAGCTCGGATCTCCTGCCACGTATTTAATCTATGTGATTGCCATAAATCTATTTTGATTCGGGTAATTATGATGATTGCACTAAATCTGGTTGTTAGGATTTGATAACTCTTGATTGATTTAGTGCCACGTGGGAAACTGATCTTCTGCCACGTATCATAACCGCGAGCCACAGCCGCATGAGGGTAGCTTCTTAGGTTTTGAACTGCATGAATATGGCAGCCGCATAGGTGTAGCCTCCAAAATCTAAGCCACATGGGGGTGGTTTCCAATTGAGCCGCATAGGACTAGCCACGTGTCAAGGCTGTATGGGCGTGCCCTCTCAATATTTGAGCCGCATGGAGTCGATCCCCATGATCCGAGCCGCATGAGAACAGCGGCCGCATAGGGTGACTTTCATAATTTGAGCCGCATGACGCGGGTCTTCACGCTTCGAGCCGCATACGAGCATCAGCCGTATGGGGTGGTGGCAGCCGCATAAGGAGCTTTATAGTTGGTGGATCGTGCCAACTGTAGAGGAGATTTTTCTTCGTTTCCCGAGGAATACGCCGTCATGTCATCATTTCAGCTTTAATGTCAGAGTTATCACTTTACGTCAGAGCATTTAATAGAAGCAGTCACTTTATGGCCAGTTGTAAAGGCAAGTTGCATAGGGTCACGTGATCTTTGCCTGAGCCGTATGAGGCTATTGAAGAGTTTCTGAGCCGCATGAGGCTCTGATAGATTCCTGAGCCACATGAGGCTCCTTCTGTTTTGAGCCGCATGGGTTCTTCTATTTTGAGCCGCATGACTTCTTCTGTTTTGAGCCGCATGGGCTTCTTCTGTTTTGAACCGCATGGACTTTTTTAGTTCTTTTCCATGCTTCTACAAGACCCCCTTCAAAGTTTTCAATTTGAAAAATTGGAATACTTTGAATAAGAAGCATGGCTATATGAACTCCGCTGGCCGCCTAGGAGGTTCTTGGCTGCATGGCTTGTCTGGCCGCATAGACTCCCTAGCCGTATGGGCTTCCTACCTCACGTGTGTCTCATTAATTGCCCTTAATTCGTTTTTTTAGCCGTCTTTTGGGGAATCCCAAGAGTTGGCTCATTAAATATTTGGATTTTATGCCCTTGATGAATCTTCTTTATGAGAGAGGGGGCGAAATCCGAGGAGGGTTTTCCCTGCAGCACACGACCCGAAGCGGTTTATCGGTCCACGTGCCCCCCTATATGTCTGCCTATAAATAGGGTGCTGTTAGGACAGAGAAACTCCTTGCCTTCTTTTGTCTTCCTCATTTCTTGCCCTAAGCTGTTGTTCTTCATTTTCCGATCATCATCGACAATGGCCCCGAAAGCTTCCACAGCCGCGGCGAAGGGAAAGGGTGTGGCTTCTTCGTCAGCCCCGGCGCCTGAAGTCCACCACGACGTTCACCCCCCCATTGCTGGTAAGGTTTTTGTGCAGATCGTATCCTTTGAAACAAAGACGGCTCTGTTGCATGCTTTATGCACAAGCCTTTCATGCGTTCCTCGTTCTCGTCGAATCTGTTCGATTTGTATGGGCCATATGTGTCCTATGTCCGAGCCGCATGGGGTATATCCTATGTCCATGTCGAATGGGAGTTGTCTAATGGCTGCGTAGACGCTTCACAAACTGGACCGCATGATGACTTTCGAACAGAGCTGCATAAGTCCCTCGGGGCGAACCGCATGAAGCCTCCATTAAACAGGACCGCATAAGCTCGTCTGGATTGGGCCGCATAAGGCTCTGACCATCTCCTAACTTTGTTTCTTTTTATCTTGATTCTTGCAGCAACCCTGCCGAAGGCTGAGATCATTGTGAAGGAAGAGCTGCTGCCCCCTTTCAAACAAGATTCATCGCTTGTTAAGGAGGAGGTAATACCAAAAACGGAGGAACAGAAAGGAGAGCTGGCCCATTGCTGTAAAGGAGGAGCCCCAGTCTGACGGCGGTAGTACTGGAGTTCTGACTTTCCTACTTCGGACGAGGAATTTGCTCAAGTACATCCTTCATATGCAAAATGGTTGAGGGATTGGTATATGCGCCCCCGCAACTAGATTCGTGGGCTCCCATAGATGTCCATCTTTTTGTCTTGGTAGTTTGTGTTTTGCTTCTTTTGGACATCAATGTAATCTTTTTCCTTCTTGTCTGAATAAAATAGAGAACTTTTTGGCTTGCTCATGGGATGTAGTCATGTGAATGTAACTGATTTTGAAAAGAATACATTCGCTTTATTCTTTGCTTGTAGTAGTTGCCCCAATGGGAGACTTTTTGTGGACCTATTATCCTTGGCGTACCCTGGTTCTGGATACTGATAATAAGTTGGGAGAGAACCAACATACTTACTCAGAGGTAATGAGGACATGGTAAATATGAGGGTTTCTTTGATGGAGCCTTCCCACTCAGAGGTAATGAGGACGTGGCAGGAGTGGGCTCCATGAAGGAATAGAACAACTCAGAGGTAATGAGGACATGGAGGTTCTATGTGAGGGGCGGTTTGTTTTTTATGGAAGGGAAACAACTCAGAGGTAACATCGACGTGGTTGTTTCGGAGAATTTGTGGATCTGTTACCCTTTTTGTACACTGAAAGTACGGGTATTGGATCATAAGAGAGAGCTCTTTTAGGAGGAAAGTTCAGAGGTATGATCATACACGACTTACTACCTAAGAGAGGCGATATAGATTTATCTGTAGTGAGCAGAGTGTGAGTTCAGCGGTACCAAGGGGTACATAACCCAACAATCTGGAGATTTGGGATCAGAATGTAAGTTCAGTGGTACCTGTGGGTACATAACTCGACAATCTGGAGGATTTGTAGTTGGGATGTGAGTTCAGCGGTACGAGAGAGTACATGACTCGTCATTCTGGAAGATTTGTAGTCGGGATGTGAGTTCAGCGGTACGAGAGAGTACATGACTCATCATTCTGGTAATTTGTAGGCGGGATGTGAGTTCAGCGGTATGAGAGAGTACATGACTCATCATCTTGGCAATTTGTAGGCGGGATGTGAGTTCAGTGGTACGAGAGAGTACATGACTCGTCATCTTGGCAATTTGTAGGCGGGATGTGAGTTCAGCGTACCAGCGGGTATGTAACTCGTTTTTTGGCAATTTGTAGGCGGGATGTGAGTTCAGCGGTACCAACGGGTACGTAACTCATCACCCTGGGGGATGTCGTTTCAGACGTAATACTTCTTTAGGAACTTGACGTTGATGGGCAACATGAGCAAGTCTCCATTTTGTTTTGCGAGGCGGTAAGCTCTATTGGAGAATACAGCATCAATGATGAACGGGCCTTCCCACTTTGGCTAACTTGCTGGCGGTTTTGTGAGTCATAACCATCGGCCTCCGAACTGCCAGAACGAGGTCGCCCACTTGGAATGTTCTGATTTTAACCTTCTTATTGAAGGCCCCATAGATGCGTGCCTGGTACAGCTCGATTTGTTGTTGAGCTAATAGGCGCTTCTCATCTAGAGCCTCCAATTCTTGTAGTCTGCGTGGTGATTATCATCCGTCGTCAATCTGTATGTGAGAGCAATATGGAGTGAGGGGATTTGAGTCTCCAGTGGGAGAATTGCCTCACTTCCGTATACTAGAGAGAATGGTGTATTCCCAGTGGCAGTCCGTACTGTGGTACGGTACGCCCATAAGCATTCACCGACCTTTTCATTCCAGTCGTGCTTGTTTGATGACACGAACTTCTTAAAGCTTGATGATTGTTTTGTTGAATGCTCAGCCATACCATTAGCCGCTGGGTTGTATCGTGTCACCCCGCACCCACTGTGAGGGTACGAGCACGTAACAATGCCCAGCCTACGCCGCAGTGTCGGCGGTAGAACGTTGTCCTAGGTTACTATCTAATCAACAACTCACGCAATTATATAATGTACTTGTCAAATCTCAACTCCGAACGAAGGACAAGTATAGATATAATGAATCTCAATCACAGTCTAAGAACGATATGATAGCACAGAAGATTAAAACTAAGACTAATAACAGAAATAAAACCACAACTAATAATAATCTCAAACAATCTCAACTACAAACCTCAACTTAAATACAACTCCAGTTCTAAAACATGAAAGCTAAAACAAGACAACTAGCTAAACTCCCGATCACTCCAGAGTGTCGGGGCCGTAGGTAGCTAAGCCATCTCCTGGTCCATAATACGTAGGGCATGTGTCCTCAGGGCAATCATCTGTAAAATTTTCAACAGGTCCAGTCAGGACAGGAACGAATACAACCATCAAGAAATCCCAAGTAAATGACAGAGAACTATCAAGCAGTTATAAACAGTTTTATTGATGAATATGGCAGTTTATATTTAGGTTGTGGCATAGAGAAGCAGTAAGATACAAGGAAATTAAAGTAACTAAAACAAGAGAAGAATGATGGCAATGAAGACTGTAAATAAATCTAGCTGAACTAAGGTAACATAATAAGTCCAGATAGTAAATGTAAACAAGTACAAAACCCAAGTAAATCCAGACAACATGAATCTGATACCAGGTGGTTCCAGTACAAGATGAGTCTGGTATAAGGTGAGTCCAGTTGGTGATCAAAGGTTCCAGGTGAGTCCAGCCTATACTCTAATAGTGTGTTTTAAAATATCGGATCGACATGTGAACGGTTGTAGGTAATACGGCACACCGCACACTCGGCCAAGTGTGGGATGGCTATTGTTCCAGTATAATTCCAAGGGAGTGGTTCCAGTATTTGGGTATGTTACATGCCTATTCCAATATTTCTCCGCCCAGCAAGTACAAGTGAATCCATAATCCGACACAAAACAGGTATAAGTCCAGCCAGTACACGAATGGTTCTAGTAAAGGATTCCAGGGTGGTTCCAGTAGGTGGTTCCAGTAGATGGTTCCAGTAGGTGGTTCCAGTAGGTGGTTCCAGTAATAGAGGCCAGACTTAAATAAGTGAGTGTCATGAAATGGATCCAGTAATATCAAATCGTGTTTGAAACAGAGAATCAGATAGAACTAGCTACAACTGAAATATAGTAAACGACAAGTAAATGGAAGAACTATCAGAGAATGTACTAGCCTGCTACTCTGAAAAGAGTAGTGTAATATCAGATATCTGCACCGGAGTCACAATGTCCTAAACAGAGCAATATGGGTTATAATATGTTTAAAATAAGACAGATGATATTTATGATGCAATCTACATGATTTCTAGGTCAATCTAGGTCAAAGTCAACTCTAAGTCAAACCTGGTCAACTGTCTAGGTCAAACTAGGTCCAAGTCAAACTTGGTCAACTCTGGGTCAACCCAAGTCAATACTCTAGTCAAACTAGGTCAATTGATCACATCCAGACTAAATGTTGACTTTTGGTCAACTCCAGTCAAACTGGAATAGTCAACTAGGTCAAACTTAGTCCAATCAAGTCTAATAAGTCTCACTAGGCCTAACCAAACCTAGGCTACCACACAAGCATACTTGTGTTACATTAGACATATAATATTACACTCATTACTCATTCAAGACACTAATACTTCCATAAGATTGCATACATCATATATATTACATCCTTACATTCATTTACATATGTCATCATATACAAACATGCATATTTAATATTTCCATACATATATCATATATATATATATTATACATATGTTGCATTCATATAGAAAGGGGAAGGGGGTTGTGTGAGACAATCTAACTAGAGTGTGATGTGGGACATGTTGGCTAGTGTGTGTATATAAATAAGGTAACAGGACACTCAGATTTTTGGGTGTGAATGCAATGCCAATGTGTGCAATACTATGTAGCTATAGGGTGTGTTGTGTGTTTACATTACAGTTTGGTGTGGTAGTTTGTGTGACTGAAACTAACATGTGTGTGTATCAATGGTGTAGGAATGTGTTGTTATAGAGCTAACAGTGAATAAGGGGATCAAATGATGTGTGACAGGAATGGTTAGTAAAGAGTGTGACATGTACTCATATACGAATTAGCTTAGTGTCATAGTAAGGAAATCAAGTAATGTGTGTGTTTGTGAGGGTGTATCATGTGAGGATGTGTGTAGAGTGTGTATATGTGACAGGAAAACAATATACAATGGGACAGTACAATATAGATGTTCAAATCTTGAACAAAATCAAGTGGCTGCTACCTGGCACATTCAATTGGACTAATATCACTCTAACTAACATAACAATCTAACACACTCTTCCAATACACCCTGTCCTATCATCTCTGTTAAATCCTAGTCTAGGATATCAACAATGGCTATTGGCCAATTTAGAGCCAGGGTCAACCTTGCTTACTAGCTAAAACTCTTATGAACAGACCACCTACCACAGGCAATGGCCAAGTGTCTCCTGGCCAACTAGTAGCTTGCCTAGCCCGACCCCTCTCTGTTACTCTCCTATCTCTGGAACACAGTTGCAGAGACAGTCACACTCATAAACCTGATCACTAATCATGACTGAAAATAACTAATACAAGGTGGACTGACCCAAGGAGCTACACACAGGCTTGATGTTCAAGTAATAACTAAATCTAATTCCTAAAACACATACCCCCTTCCTTTAACCCCTACTCCCTCTCACTTCTATTTCAGTATGCTCCTGAATATTCATGGCAAGTCTTCTAGGGACATACCTACCCACAGAGCTCCTTACCGTCATTACCTTCTGACTGATACACTACTACCTATATAGATACATACATAAGGTATCAGTAATGGCAATGCATATCTGAACTTGTGTGTTCAGTAAAGTATGAATACAAGTGTGTGTCGAAGCAGTGTTCAGGCAATAAGCATTTGTGCAGTGCAAGTATAATGGGTGTGCTGCATCTCTGGAAACAGAAATCAGGAGGAGGGTGAAGGTTATAGGCATGCTCATAAAACAGTTAACACATTCAATTTCATCAAAAATTTGAACCCAATTCAAATCCCATCACCCAAATTCCAACACAAACCTCGAACCAACATTTCAGTAAACTATTACATGTATAAATGATTCAATATGGTAATTAAAACATCAGAAAATCAGTTTACATAGAATATAAATTCAAAATCTTGAAAACAGTACATGTATCAGTTCATTAAACTCAACAAAACAATGACTAAACATAAAAGCCCAAATTCAAAAATCAAAAACCCAATGGAACCCAAAACTCGTGTGCTGAGGTGTACCCATATGTGATCGTGTCAGGGGTACGTTCGTGTCCAGAAAACTGGACACGAAAGTGTCCAAAACTAAATTCGAATTTATCAGAAAACTGAAAAAAATAATCGTCGTGCAGCCATGTCGAGCCTTCGTGGGCTCGACACAGTGCTCGAGTGGGTCGAGCTCACGTATAGGGGTTCGCCCATAGTAGGGCTAGGTGATAAGTGTCTGCATTGTCTAATCAAGACATGTCCAAAAAATCCACGTGTATCAGACGCGATTTAACCCGCGTGTCGTGCAGTGCCAAATCGATGCGGATGGATTTCTCCTAATCCGCTCGATTAAATGTCCTGAAATTTTGTGTGCGCTGTATCAGTGATTGCCCGCACGACTCCACAAATTTTATGGTGTCACGTGTCGTGTCGTGTCCGCTACAGTGCACGAGCAGGGCACTGTATGCAGCCTGCTGCGCGTGTGCGTGTCCAATCCCGACACGAAAAAGATACAAAAATAATCTCAGTCTTCACAAACATTGCTACACATACCTAGATCTAGAGATCCATGAAATTAGAATTCAAAAATACGAAAAAAATCCTTTGTGGCATTTTCACAAACACATGCACATATACCATGATACGTGTCCGATACGGACATCAAACGAACACGAATCGACACAAAACCAATACCTACGGCTAGGGGACACCTAGGGCTTCCTATTCATGCAAAGAAAATGAAATTTGGTGGAGGGAATAGGGATTTACCTATGTATTTAATTTCCAATAAAAGCTCCAAAAAGGAGGGTTTCTTCTTGTTAGCCAAACTCTCCAAATTGCCTCAAGGCTAGGATTATCCTCCATGAGCAGCAAGAAGGAGACAATTAGAATCTAATGCAAGTGGTTTGAGCCGAAAAGGTGTTAAAATGGAAAGTTATGGATTGGGGAAGATGGCCATACCTCTTTCTCCAAGCTTGAGAAGAAAAACAATAAAAGAGGCAAGAACAAATGGAAGAGGCATTAAATAGGGGTGTGGAACCCTAGGTTGGCTGCCATGGGTGGGCTTGTTGGGGTTTGGGCTTAAGTCATGGGCCAAAGGCTTAAGTCACAAGTCATTAAATCACAAGTCATCGCATTAAACCATAAGTCATGACGTAATTTCACTAAACCAAATTCCCTCATTCTAAAACCAATCTCTAATGACTAAAATGGGTTAACTCAAGTTAGGCTAGGGTTACCATAGCTAGGGTTAGGTTCTAGGCTAGTTCACTAGGTCTCAACAATTCAAGTCAACCTAGAATTCAACAATTCATTAAATTAATTAAAAATTCAAAAAAAACCAAAATGACCAAATTATCCCTAGGCTAAAAATGATAATTAAATGTCCTAATGACATGGTTAGGCTCTAGGTCATGCAGTCACTAGGGTTTACTAGCAGCACGTCAAAATCATAAGTCATGACTTAAAGCAGTTTTTAAATAGCTTAAAAATAATTAAAAATCACCAAAAATCATAATATGAAATAAATATCAATAATTAATAATTATAATTACAAAATTTCAAAATTACCCTCACCTGGAAAACTGGGTGTTACAATCCTACCCAACTTAGAAAAATTTCGTCCTCAAATTAGATCGGTCGTACTCCTTCTAGGTCAACCACCCACAATCAAAGTCTCCAAGCAATTTCTAACTCATACAATTGAAGAATAATATAGAGTCATGGTCAACCATAGCAGTTGAAGGTCTCATCTAGATGGACTAGTCATATTAGATCAAAATAGTCACATGGTATCAACATGCAAGTAATATAGGGTGTGCTGGAAAGATAAGGAAGCAACAAATTATTAAGGTGTGGGACAGTCTACCATCCTATATGAAACTAGTAAAGACAACTAGAAATTTATTATGAAGGATTACCCTTCCAAAGATGATCAAAATTGAAGGTTAAAGGCACGAGTGTCAATAGCATTGAAATCCAATAATATAATATATAAATGAAGATTTAGTCCCGGCACGATCTAAGTTGATCAATTTAGGATATAACGAAGTTTGGACAAGATGGAGAACAAGGCCATTGAAGTCTGAGCACGAGTATCCAAGATTTGATATCCATGTCACAATTGAATTTATTCAATTGAATAAGATCCCAAACACTGGATGATAAGGAGGATGACCCGGTCAACTGGTCACGATCAAAGAATTAGAATTTAAAGGATGATGTAAGGATATAGAAATAAGGCAATTTTTCCTTTAGATAGGGAAACTAAACATGATACCTTGGGTTGATCTATCAAGTACAGTGACTTTTCTATCTGAAATATGTGAAAGGCAAAACAATAAAGAGTTCAAAGGCGGTGTTATTAAGTACAATACGTGGTTCATAGGCGATGGAAATAATTCAAAAGAGAATTGCCAAAGCTGTCGTGGATGAGACTCTAAGGCAAATTTAACTATGTCTTCCTCCACATAGAATAACATATGAAAAACGAACCAAAGTGCAATAGGTTGATCAGACCATCATGCACCGGTTCTGATTAGACAATATGTTAGTGGGTGCAGCCCCCAATAAAATATGTCATGATCAAGTTCGAATAAGATAAGCTCGCAAACTGGTGCTAAATTAGCAACATAAGATAGACAAAATATAAGTAAGGATACGATGAAGGAAGTTAATAGTCTAAGATTCTTTAAACCTCAAGGAGTGAGGGTGAATCAAAACAAGAGGAAAAGGATTTTCAAATCGAAGTTCATAATAAGATTCTCAAGGGACTTCCAGGAATCTCTCAATTAGTCCTAACTGTGATTGAGTACCTCTCCGTTAAAGCCTATCTCTCAATCCTATTGCAGCCGTAGCAGTACGACTAAGTCGTCGTACTACCACGATATCGCACTAACGCGACTCTCGACCTGCATGGGCTACCACTAAAAACGTGTCACGACCCGTACCCACTGTGAGGGTACGAGCACGTAACAACGCCCAGCCTACGCCGCAGTGTCGGCGGTAGAACGTTGTCCTAGGTTACTATCTAATCAACAACTCACGCAATTATATAATGTACTTGTCAAATCTCAACTCCAAACGGAGGACAAGTATAGATATAATGAATCTCAATCACAGTCTAAGAACGATATGATAGCACAGAAGATTAAAACTAAGACTAATAACAGAAATAAAACCAACAACTAATAATATAATCTCAAACAATCTCAACTACAAACCTCAACTTATATACAACTCCAGTTCTAAAACATGAAAGCTAAAACAAGACAACTAGCTAAACTTCCGATCACTCCTGAGTGTCGGGGCCGTAGGTAGCTAAGTCGTCTCCTGGTCCATAATACGTAGGGCATGTGTCCTCAGATAATCATCTGTAAAATTTTCAACAGGTCCAGTCAGGACAGGAACGAGTACAACTCATCAAAAAATCCCAAGTAAACGACAGAGAACTATCAAGCAGTTATAAACAGTTTTATTGATGAATATGGCAGTTTATATTTAGGTTGTGGCATAGAGAAGCAATAAGATACAAGGAAAGTAAAGTAACTAAACAAGAGAGAAGAATGATGGCAATGAAGACTGCAAATAAATCTAGCTGAACTAAGGTAACATAATAAGTCCAGATAGTAAATGTAAACAAGTGCAAAACCCAAGTAAATCCAGACAACATGAATCTGATACCAAGTGGTTCCAGTACAAGATAAGTCCGGTATAAGGTGAGTCTAATTGGTGATCAAAGGTTCCAAGGTGAGTCCAGCCTATACTCTAACAGTGTGTTTTAAAATATCGGGATCGACATGTGAACGGCTGTAGGTAATACGGCACACCGCACACTCGGCCAAGTGTGGGATGGCAGTCGTTCCAGTATAATTCCAAGAGAGTGGTTCCAATATTTGGGTATGTTCACATGCCTATTCCAATATTTCTCCGCCCAGCAAGTACAAGTGAATCCATAATCCGACACAAAATTGGTATAAGTCCAGCCAGTACACGAATGGTTCCAGTAAAGGATTCCAGGGTGGTTCTAGTAGGTGGTTCCAGTAGGTGGTTCCAGTAATAGAGGCCAGACTTAAATAAGTGAGTGTCGCATGAAATGGATCCAGTAATATCAAATCGTGTTTGAAACAGAGAATCAGATAGAACTAG
Source organism: Iris pallida (assembly GCA_029216955.1). Taxonomy (NCBI): domain Eukaryota; kingdom Viridiplantae; phylum Streptophyta; class Magnoliopsida; order Asparagales; family Iridaceae; genus Iris; species Iris pallida. The sequence goes on along the minus strand of JANAVB010022654.1, from coordinate 85,234 downwards.
CTACAACTGAAATATAGTAAACGACAAGTAAATGGAAGAACTATCAGAGAAAGTACTCGCCTGCTACTCTGAAAAGAGTAGTATAATATTAGATGTCTGCACCGGAGTCACAATGTCCTAAACAGAGCAATATGGGTTATATATGTTAAAATAAGACAGATGATGTTTATGATGCAATCTACATATTTCTAGGTCAATCTAGGTCAAAGTTAACTCTAAGTCAAACCTGGTCAACTGTCTAGGTCAAACTTGGTCCAAGCCAAACTAGGTCAACTCTGGGTCAACCCAAGTCAATACTCTAGTCAAACTAGGTCAATTGATCACATCCAACTAAATGTTGACTTTTGGTTAACTCCAGTCAAACTGGACTAGTCAACTAAGTCAACTAGGTTAAACTTAGTCCAATCAAGTCTAATAAGTCTCACTAGGCCTAACCAAGCCTAGGCTACCACACAAGCATACTTGTATTACATTAGACATATAATATTACACTCATTACTCATTCAAGACACTAATACTTGCATAAGATTGCTTACATCATGTATATTACATCCTTACATTCATTTGCATATGTCATCATATACAAACATGCATATTTACATATTTTCATACATATATACATATATAATATATTATTTACATATGTTGCATTCATATAGAAAGGGGAAGGGGTTGTGTGTGAGACAATCTAGACTAGAGTGTGAGTGTGGGACATGTTGGCTAGGGTGTGTGTGTATATAAATAAGGTAACAGGGCACTCAGATTTTTGGGTGTGAATGCAATGCCAATGTGTGCAATACTATGTAGCTATAGGGTTGTTGGTGTTTACATTACAGTTTGGTGTGGTAGTTTGTGTGATTGAAACTAACATGTGTGTGTGTATCAATGGTGTAGGAATGTGTTGTTATAGAGCTAACAGTGAATAAGGGGATCAAATGATGTGTGACAGGAATGGTTAGTAAAAAGTGTCACATGTATTCATATAAGAATAGCTTAGTGTCATAGTGAAGGGAAGTCAAGTAATGTGTGTTTGTGAGGGTGTATCATGTGAGGATGTGTATAGTGTGTATATGTGACAGGAAAACAATATACAATGGGACAGTACAATATAGATGTTCAAATCTTGAACAAAATCAAGTGGCTGCTACCTGGCACATTCAATTGGACTAATATCACTCTAACTAACATAACAATCTAACACACTCTTCCAATACACCCTGGTCCTCATCTCTGTTAAATCCTAATCTAGGATATCAACAATGGCTATTGGCCAATGTTAGAGCCAGGGTCAACCTTGCTTACTAGCTAAAACTCTTACTGAACAGACAACCTACACCACAAGGCAATAGCCAAGTGTCTCCTGGCCAACTAGTAGCTTGCCTAGCCCGACCCCTCTGTTACTCTCCCATCTCTGGAACACAGTGGCAGAGACAGTCACACTCACAAACCTGATCACTAATCATGACTGAAAATAACTAATACAAGGTGGACTGACCCAAGGAGCTACACACAGGCTTGATGTTCAAGTAATGAACTAAATCTAATTCCTAAAACACATACCCCCTTCATTTAACCCCTACTCCCTTTTTCACTGTCTATTTCACTATGCTCGTGAATATTCATGGCAAGTCTTCTAGGGACACACCTACCCACAGAACTCCTTACTGTCATTACCTTCTGACTGATACACTACTGCCTATATAGCAGATACATACATAAGGTATCAGTAATGGCAATGCATATCTGAACTTGTGTGTTCAGTAACGTATGAATACAAGGGTGTGTCGAAGCAGTGTGCAGGCAATAAGCAATTTGTGCAGTGCAAGTATAATGGGTGTGCTGTATCTGGAAACAGAGATCAGGAGGAGGGTGAAGGTTATAGGCATGCTCATAAAACAGTTACACATTCAATTTCATCAAAATTTTCGAACCCAATTCAAATCCCATCACCCAAATTCCAACACAAACCTCGAACCAACATTTCAGTAAACTATTACATGTATAAATGATTCAATATGGTAATTAAAACATCAGAAAATCAGTTTACATAGAATCTAAATTCAAAATCTTGAAAACAGTATATGTATCAGTTCATTAAACTCAACAAAATAATGACTGAAACATGAAAAGCCCAAATTCGAAAATCAAAAACCCAATAGAACCCAAAACTCGTGTGCAGAGGTGTACCCATATGTGATCGTGTCAGGGGTGCGTTCGTGTCCAGAAAACTGGACACGAAAGTGTCCAAAACTAAATTCGAATTTATCAAAAAACTGGAAAAAAGTAATCGTCGTGCAGCCATGTCGAGCCTTCATGGGCTCGACACGTGCTCGAGGTGGGTCGAGCTCACGTATAGGGGTTCGCCCAGTAGGGCTAGGTGATGAAGTGTCTGTATTGTGTCCAATCAAGACGTGTCAAATAAATCCATGCGTATCAGACGCGATTTAACCCGCGTGTCGTGCAGTGCCAATTCGATACGGATGGGATTTCTCCTAATCCGCTCGATTAAATGTCCTGAAATTTTGTGTGCGCTGTATCAGTGATTGTCCGCACGAGTCCACAAATTTTTGTGGTGTCACGTGTTGTCGTGTCCGCTACAGTGCCCGAGCAGCAGTGCACTGTGCGCAGCCTGCTGCACGTGTGCGTGTCCAATCCTGACACAAAAAAGACACAAAAATAATCTCAATCTTCACAAACATTGCTACACATACCTAGATCTAGAGATCCATGAAATTAGAATTCAAAAATATGAAAAATAAATCCTTTGTGGCATTTTCACAAACACATGCACATATACCATGATACGTGTCCGATACGGACACCAAACGAACACGAATCGACACAAAACCAATACCTACGGCTAGGGGACACCTTGGTCTTCCTACCCATGTAAAGAAAACAAAATTTGGTGGAGGAATAGGGATTTACCTATGTGTTCAATTTCCAATAAAAAGCTCCAAAAATGAGGGTTTTTCCTTGTTAGCCAAACTCTCCAAATTGTCCCAAGGTTGGGATTATCCTCCATGAGCAGCAAAAAGGAGACAATTAGAATCTAATGCAAGTGGTTTGAGCCAAAAAGGAGTTAAAATGTGAAAGTTATGGATTGGGGAAGATGGCCATACCTCTTTCTCCAAGCTTGAGAAGAAAAACAATAAAAGAGGCAAGAACAAATAGAAGAGGCATTAAATAGAGGTGTGGAACCCTAGGTTGGCTGCCATGGGTGGGCTTGTTGGGGTTTGGGCTTAAGTCATGGGCCAAAGGCTTAAGTCACAAGTCATTAAATCACAAGTCATCGCATTAAACCATAAGTCATGACTTAATTTCACTAAACCAAATCCCCTCATTCTAAAACCAATCTCTAATGACTAAAATAGGTTAACTCAAGTTAGGCTAGGGTTACCATAGCTAGGGTTAGGTTCTAGGCTAGTTCACTAGGTCTCAACAAGTCAAGTCAACCTAGAATTCACCAATTCATTAAATTAATTAAAAATCCAAAAAAAACCAAAATGACCAAATTATCCTAGGCTAAAAATGATAATTAAATGTCCTAATGACATGGTTAGGCTCTAGATCATGCAGTCACTAGGGTTTCACTAGCAGCACATCAAAATCACAAGTCATAACTTAAAGCAGTTTTTAAATAGTTTAATAATTAAAAATCACCAAAAATCATAATATGAAATAAATATCAACAATTAATAATTATAATTACAAAATTTCAAAATTACCCTCATTTGGAAAACTAGGTGTTACATATGGCGTTGAGGCAATATTCTGGATGCGGTTTTGTCACAAAACCGATAGAAGGCGTGGCTTGCGAACTGCGGACCATTATCATGGATGATCCTTTGGGGTAGTCCAAAGCGATAAATGATGTGATGCTTGAGGAAGCTGATCATTTGAAGTCTTTACTTCTGCAAGCGGAACAGCCTCCGCCCATTTGGAGAAGTAATCTGTGATTGCGAGTATGAAGCGATGTCCTCGAGACGAAGGCGGAGTGATCGGACCGATGATGTCCATTCCCCATGCTTCGAATGGCCAAGATGCTACCGTCGGATGTAGAAACTCGGATGGCTGGTGGATAAAATCTACGTGGACTTGACAGGATTTGTATTTTTGTGCATAGTCTATTACGTCTGCAACCATTGTGGGCCAGTAGTAACCCATTTGGCGAAGACGATCTTATAGTTTCGGGCCAGGCTGATAGGCCCTATAGATGCCATCATGAGCTTCATGTACGGCTTCTTTGGCTTCTGTATTTGATAGACATCGAAGGTAATCCATCGTATGATTGTCGATATAGCATTTTTATCTCTGTATCATAGAAGAATCTGAGGGAACGTCTTCTGATACAAGTGGCTTCCTTCGGATTCTCTGGCAGGATATCGTAGACTACAAAGTCAATGAAAGGTTTTCTACAGTCTGGTGCTTCGTCGGCTATCCGCGGGAGTAGCTCTCGGCACACTGAACATTATTCCTGGGACGGACCAACTTACGGCCTATGATGTCAACCAGATGATAAGCATGATTCGGAACTGCCAAGGAAGCGGCAAGACCTGCTAGGGCATCAGCTTCAACCTTTTGGAGCCTGGTAACGTGCTCTATAAAGAACCCCTCCAGCAACGAGATGATATCGATTGCTATTTGGTGGTAGGGGATCATGTCCTCATGGCGAACCTCTTATGAACCCCGAATCTGATTGACGATCAACTGTGAATCACCGTATGCTTCAAGGTACCCTGTCCCCAGCTCTTTTGCAAGTCGGAGGCCAATAACCAAAGTGTTGTATTCGGTAACGTTGTTTGAACAAGGCTCCATAAGGGAATAAGCTCGATTGATCACCAACCCGGTGGGAGAAATCAGTACTACTCCGACTCCAGCGACGATGTTGCCCTTAGACCCCGTTCTAGAAGCGCCGTCGAAGAACATCCGCCATACGGTATCATGGGAGGCCATATTTGAATTAAAGACCTCGTTTGGAATCTCTTCGTCTATTTTGGTTGACTCCGAACCTGGATGAGCTGCTAAAAAGTCTGCCAGAGCTTGACCTTTAATAGCCTTTTGTGGGACGAAGATCATATGGTAGGGGGACAGTAATATCGCCCAAGTAGCGAGGCGAGTGCTGAGTGCACCTGGCTTAGTCATGAGGACCCTGAGGTGGTTGACTCTTGATATGACGTAGATGGTTTATCCTGTGATGCAGTGTCGCATCTTCTGAATGGCAAAAACCAGAGCTAGGTACTCTTTCTCTACGGCAGTATATCGATGCTCCATCCCCATCATCATTCGGCTGAGGTAATATATAGCTTGCTCATGGCCTGTATCGTTGTTTTGTGCTAGCAGAGCGCCGAGAGAATGTTCTATTGCTCGTACTTAGAGCAAAAACGGTCTTCCAGCAATCGGGGCTACCAGAACTGGAGGGTTCGTCAGATATTCTTTGATGCTGTCGAAGGCGCGCTGGCATTCTTCATCCCATACGAATGAAACGCCCTTCTTCATGAGGTGGGTGAATGGTTGACATCTCTCGGAGAGGTTAGAGATGAACCTCCTGATGTAGGCCAGCCTCCCTTGAAGGCCTCGGAGCTCACGGAGATTTTTCGGAAGACCCATCTCCATGATTGCCTGCGTTCTTCTCAGGGTCTACGTGGATACCCTGGGAGGTGATGATGAATCCCAAGAACTTCCCGCTAGATACACCCAAGAAGGATTTGTGGGATTTATTTTCAAATTGTGCGTTCATATTAGGTCGAACACTATCCTCAGATCATACTGATGATCTTCCTTAGAGAGGCTTTTGACGACGATGTCGTCAACGTAGCATTCTACTGTTTGCGCAAGTGGTCTCTAAAGATGATGCTCATATCTCTTTGATAGGTGGCGCCAGCATTCTTTAAATCGAAAGGCATGACTGTGTAGCAGTATGTGCCAATTGGTGTTCGGAATGATGTATGTTTTTCGTTATCGGGGAACATCTTGATTTGGTTGTACCCCAAAAAACCATCCATAAATGACATACGCTCGAAGCCGCAGGTGTTGTCAATCATAATGTCCATGATAGGAGGGGGAACTCATCTTTCGGACATGCCTCGTCAGATTGCGAAAGTTGATGCAGATTCGAATCTTTCCACTCTTCTTGAGGACTGAAACTATATTGGCGACCCAGTCAGGATGCTGTTCCTCCCGGATGAAGCCGCTGGCTATCAGTTTGTTTACCTCGACTTCAATGGCATTCATGACGTCAGGACGGAACCGACGTTGCTGTTGCTTGACTGGTTTGCGTCTGGACGGATGTTGAGTTGTGAAGTGCAATCTCGGGTTTCAGTCCCGACATATCTTCGTAGCTCCAGGCGAACATGTCGATATATTCTCTGATGAGTTGCAGTAGTATTCTCGCTCTTCGTCGGTCAGATTCTTTCTAACGAAGATGGGCTTTGGAGAGGACTCATCACCGAGATCGACTTGTACAACCTCATCATCGATGGGAGGTTCTCTTTGTTCGAACCGCTTCCCCACTGCGCATCTAGTTGTTGTGCCCATGGTTCTAGCTCAAGAAGTTCGAGAATGTCTTCATCTTCTTCGTAGGCGTCGACAAATGCCATATTGACGGACCAGACTTGCCTGAGCATGTCTCCAATGCTGATATCTGAATCGGAAGTGGGTGATCCGGTTGCGTGTGAATGCCAGTCACATTCTTCGTCTGAGCTTTCAGGGGTTATTACCGGTGTAACATAATCTAGCCCACATCTGGTTTTGTCGTAGTAGTCTCGCGGTTTCCCAGCCGGGACTGGCGATTGTAATGGTAATCGCCGTCCAGTGCCGTAGTTCAAGCCTGGTGTAGTTTCCAGATCATACCCTTATTTTTGCATAAGGTACTTGGATTGGGGACTATACAGATAAAGGGGCAATCTCCCGGTGTCGGGTTCGAACTTAACTTCTTCTATCTTGAAGAGCTGTGGATCATTCTTCCGGCCGAAGATGATTGGGTGATCCCCTCCCGATTATGCGGTAAGCGTCTTCCACTGGAGTAAGTTGGTTTGCGGTGTAGACATTTGTTACCTGTGTGCAGGTGAGTGCCTATACCGTGTTCAATAGCATACATTGTACAAAGCTTATTAAGCTCGATATAATTCAAAGATAGCCCTTTATTGATGAAGTAAGGTATCTTTTCCAGTGGGATTACATCATCTGCCGATGGCGCGTCAGTGTAAGCAGCCAATACTTAGCCAGTTCTGACTCTTCTTCAGCTACCCCCATGTAAATAAAGACTGAGAGGATGACTTGGGCAACTTGATTATCAGGGGCTCCATTGGTGGAGCAGAACGTGGAGTTGTTGGCATACTAGCTACCCCCAATTTGGTGCTCGGAACTGAGTGGGGAGTTGTTGGCTGGCTAGCGGTCCTTGGCTTAGTGCTCGTTGCCGATTCATTCTTGGAAGACGAATTGTCATCGGTTTTGACAGAGGGATTGAGCTCCTCTGCTTGTGGCCGACTAGCTTTAGGCAGCCTGATTGTCAGTGGCTCTGTCGTGGGTCTCGGCGCTTGGCTAGACCTTGGCAGTCGAATTCATCTGTTCCTCATGTGCATAGAGGCTAATTGCGTCTTTACACAGAGTGGCTGTAAGGGGTGCCGTTATGCCAAGTTTACGGGCTTATAGGTGGATCGTCAGAGGTTCTTCTGATCCAGTTTCTGCCTAAGTTTGAGCTTGAATATCTCCTTCGACAAGATGCTTTTTTCGACTTCTCGTACAAGCATGAGTCTGAGTAGTAGGATTCGACCCCTTTGAAGGGATCGATGTCGGCAAATTCTGTCTTACGAAGCCGTACTTGTCGACGTACTTGAAGAACTGGTACAGTATGGAGGGCACGATCATGTAATCGTGTATCCAAGGATGCCCCAGGTGAATATTGTAGGAAGTATCTGTATCTATGACATAACAGGTTACTTCTGACTGAAGGTCGCCGATTTGGCACTTTAGACGAATATTCCCAATCGGGTAGCTCTTGCCCAAATTGAAACCGTTGATGGCGGTGCTTGTTGGCATCAGGCGATGCATTGGGATGCGCAGATGGTGTGTAGCTCTTCGGGATGATACTTATGGAGGACTCGGGGTCAATATGCATCCGATCAACCTTGATATCGCTAATGTACCCAGTATAATACAGAGGGCGATCGTGCAGGTTAGTTTTGATAAGCATATCCTGCGGAGTGAAGATAATGTTTGGCATTGACCCTGTGCAAGCGCTGTCCTAGAGATCTACAGGCGAGCTTTCTCCAGTGAGATTGGACTGAGCCAGGTATGCGTCGGCATTCTGGAGTGCTTCGCTTAGTACGATGCGAACATCCTTGGAGAGTCTAAGGAGTTCGTATATTGATAGTTTGGCCAGTGTGTTGGACAATTGCGCCAAGATGTCAAAGTTGTACGGCCTCTCCAGCCCATGAGGCGTCTCCCTTCGGAGTGGTTTGTCGAAGCGGGTCTCCTTCGGCCTTGGCTTGTCGGTCGTCGAAGGCTGCGAAGGTCCGGAGCATCAGCGGTTGTCGGCTAATGATCCTCAGCTGAGTTACCCGGTGGAGGTTAGGTTTGTGCGCCGGAGCGGGTAACAACAGCAGTAACTTCCTCGACCTATGTCGATATCATGCGGCATAATTTGACTTTTCCATTCTTCTTCTTATTGATGGAGGGAGGTGCGGACTGAGTCACCTTAGGTACCAAGTCCATATGGACCCACATGATCTCCCCTCGTGATGTGGTAAGGGGCAATAGACCAGCAGCTTGGTCTCGGGGAGGTAGAAGATTAACGACCTCCAACCTTGCTCGGAGGACAGGTACTACTCCGTCTTGAGTCTTTGTCTGAGGGAAGTTATCGAATTGTACTGACACCATATTGGCTTCTACGGTCACCTCTTCGAAATCAATGGCCAGTGCTTTAGAATCGATGAGATACTGGATGTATCGCTTCAGTTGGTAGCAATCATGTGTAGCATGGTGAACATAGCGATGGTAATGGTAGTACTTGAGGCTCTCTATATCTGCAGGACGAAGCTCACGCCTGGGAGGAGGGAGCTGAATTCGTCCTCCTTGGATGAGCATGTCTAAGATGGGTTTAACATGGCCATCCTCGAAGGAGTAGGTCATCTGAGGCTACTACTTTTCTGTCGACGTTGATTTGGGCTTTGGGGCTATGTCGGCCACCACAGCCTGTTTGCCCATTGTTGTCTCGGTGTGCTGAAGGAATTACCACCGTTGTTGTTGTTGACGTTAGGGCGTTTGCCCTTGTCTTCCCTTCCGAGATGTACAATCCCAGTTGGCAGGCTTTCTTCACCCTGTCTTTTGTGCTAGTGGCACTGATGATGAACGTCTTCCAATCCTTGAATTGACTTTCGCCCATCCAGAGGCTGATAGTGGAAAGCAGTCTCTTTTGGCAAATTTCAATCAAGGAGGAATCAGGGTTGCCAGAAGGCAGCTTTATCACGGTTTGGTGAAACCGCTCGATATAATTTCTGTTAGCTCCTTTTCTCCCTGAACAACGTCCATGAGAGTGGACATTGTCACGTCTTGTCCTACTTCATAGAACCTCTCTAGGAACATGCATTTGAAGCCGGTGAAGGAGTGGATGCAATTGTCCGGCAAGTTGCGGTACTAGTCAAAGGCGACCCCTTCCAAGGTTTCGATGAACAGTCGCGTAAGGATGGCGTCGTCATGAGGCAGATGGTCGGTTGTAACTTCGAAGTAGGTGATGTACCTGCTTGTAGATGTCTTCCCATCATATGGATTGATGTGGAATGGTTTATATTTTGGTGGGAAGGGAACATCTCTCCACGCAGCGGGATACGGTTGTCGTATCTTGAGGTCCTGACAATTTTTCGGGCATGGAACATGGCCCGGAGCTCCTGGACCTCTCTTCTTGCCTCCCTAGCCTCGTCTGCAGTGGTAGGAGCCGATATTTCAGGAGGATTATCGCCCGGGTTTGGTACAGTTGAGTTCGAGTTTGCATTGACCGCAGGATCCAAACTTGTTTGGTCAGGCATCCTTCCTTGCAAAGTCGGAAGGGCCGCTTTGATCTCGTCCACGGATTTGACCAAGACATGCAGTATGGCCTCCAGAGTGTCGATGCATTGGCGATCACTGGGACCCTCTTGGTTGCCGTTCGTCATAAATACCGTCCTTATATGATGAGAGATGGAAGGAACGGTAGAAGATGTGCCCTCTGAGTCGTACCCTCGTACGGAGAAGTTGTCAGGGTATATGGGAATGTTCTCCTCTGGTTTGGACTCAGAAGGGTGATACCCCCAGCTTCAGAGCTTGCCTCGTCTTGAGAATTGTGGACATCCTCGGGAACGTCGGGATCTGTTGTATCTGATGGGTGAACCATTTCCCTCGGACTATCTTCTTGGAACACCGGGTTTTATGGATGTTTGAAGGAATTCTACCCCCGGCTCCGGTTTCCCATAGATGTGGACGAGTCTCCCAGTGTGGCAGATTTTGTCTTTGAGCGGGTACCTTGGTAAACTCCCCTACAATGGTTGTAGACAACTATTTAGAAGAAATTTTCTTGGTTACACCGGCTGAAATTTTCGGGCTGGAGACATTTGCCTTTTTCTCTCTTCCATTGCCAGGAATCTTCAGAGCAGAATTGCAAGAGGCGACAAAAAGTGCCTCGTTTTCTGAGCTTGGGCGTTGCAGCCTTTGGAAGACGGACAGCCGGTCTTTTTGTACTGCTGCCTTGATGCAGCAGCAGTTGACAATGACTTGGGAGCATTGATGTCCTTGACAGGACTCTTTGTATGTCAAATCATCGTCTCTTTCCTTACGCTTGTGAAGAATTACGTTGCGCAAGTCACCTGCTTTATGGGCTGGGGAGTCCTGAGCACATGAGTGTGTTGGCCTCCTGCCTGCTCCCTGATGTAGAGGTAGCGCGAGTACTTGCCCCAGATCTTTGTTGGGAGATTCTTGATAACTATCCCGTTCGTTGGTCGCCGGGGGCTGGATATGGGTAGTTCTGTACAACTTTCCATCAGGGGCCCGAGTAATAATCAGCGGGATGCCCTGGCAGTCAGAAGTTGGGACAGTCGACTGAGCTCGTCGAGCCCGTGCTGCCCGAGACTTCTTCCTAGCACCTGAGAGTGCGTAGTAGGACGAGTCCAAGCTGGTCACAACAGAGTCTGGCATATGCTCCAGAGAGCCATCGTGGTCAGGACCGTATGAGAGGCGGTCAAATACTGACCGTGAGCCGCATGGAAGGGATGATATGTGGCTCGGATCGGTGGCCGTACAGGCTGTCTTCATGCGGCTGGTATGTGTGGCCGTGTAGGCTGTCTGCATGCGGCTATTCCTTGTGGCTGTATGATCTTTCTGTATGCGGCTAGAAGTCGTGGCCGTATAGGCTGTCTGCATGCGGCTGGGAATTCTGGCCGTATGGGCTTTCTGTATGCGTCTGACTTTTGTGGCCGCATGAGTTCTCCCTATTCGGTCGACAGTTGCGGCCGCATGATCCTTCATGCGGCTGGCGCCCTTATGCGGCTTGGGTTGTACAGAGTTCCTCTTTGCCCCTACAAGTTCGGCATCATAGTGTTTTCTTCTGCTGACTTGAGGACAGCAGAGTCCTCTGTGGTCTGAAGTGGGGCCGCACGTGAGACTTCTCCACTGTCTCGGGCAACAGAGAGTACTTCTTCGAGAGCTTGGGGAGAAGCAAAATTGTTGTGTCTCCACTCCCTACGGGCCTTCTTTGTGCGGGCTCGTCGCTGGACCGGGCCAGCGCTCCCGTCGGAGAGCATTTTTTCAAACGCTTGTTGGTCGAACCGGGCGACCAGCGTTTGTTGAGTAGAGCCAAGTTTGGCTATGTCTGATTGCGTCACCAACTCCTCAGCCGTGGAGAAATTAGTCCCCAGCAGAGTCGCCATCGTGTTTGCCATTGATTATAAAAGAACAGAATAATTATATCGGAGGACTGGACTTTTACTTCACAATACAAACTCGCTCGTACAAAGAAAGCCTAGGGACAAAAACCTAGGTACAGCAGTCTAAGTACGATTGTTTAGTTTTGATTCTGGGGGGTGACGGTAGAGGCTCGGGAAAGCGACGACCGCTTTGTCTTACTCCTTGGACGATCAGACGTAGCCTTGGCTCCGGTAAAGAACTGCTCTCAAGATGGGAAGACTCTTCTGTGCGCGCCTTTGTCTCTCTGTGTGTCCAGTCGGGTGGAGAGGATCTCTTTTGGAAGGGAATGGCAACTTGCTATATATTTTTTTCTCTCGATCCGATCTTTTTTTTACAAGGAAATGGCACCTTGCTATTTATAGGAGTGGGGTGTCATCATTAGGGTTTGCAATGATCACCCTAAAAAAATTGGCGGCTTGGGGACTTAATTTCTATTTTTCTTGATCCTATTTTGTGGGCAATTAATCTGGACCACTCATCTTGATTGCAACGAATCTGGATAATTAATATTTTTGTATAAAATCCGTATGGGCAATCAATATTGATTGTCATGAATCTTGGGAAGCTTGGATCTCTTATCACGTGTTTAATCCATGTAATTGCCATAAATCTATTTTGATTCGGGTAATTATGATGATTGTACTAAATCTGGTTGTTGGAATTTGATAACTCTTGATTGATTTAGTGCCACGTGGGAAACTGATCTTCTGCCATGTGTCATAACCGCGAGCCACAGCCGCATGAGGGTAGCTTCTTAGGTTTTGAACTGCATGAAGGTGGCAGCCGCATAGGTGTAGCCTCCAAAATCTGAGCCGCATGGGGGTGGTTTCCAATTGAGCCGCATAGGACTAGCCACGTGTCAAGGCTGCATGGGCATGGCCTCTCAATATTTGAGCAGCATGGAGACGATCTCCATGATCCGAGCCGCATGAGAACAGCGGCCGCATAGGGTGACTTCTCATAATTTGAGCCGCATGACGCGGGTCTTCACGCTCCGAGCCGCATGCGAGCATCAGCTGCATGGGGTAGTGGCAGCTGCATGGGGTGGTGGTAGCCGCATAAGGAGCTTTGTTGGTGGATCGTGCCAGCTGCGGAGGAGATTTCTTTTGTTTCTCGAGGAATACGCCGTTATGTCATCATTTCAGCTTTAATGTCAGAGTTATCACTTTACGTCAGAGCATTTAATGGGAGCAGTCACTTTATGGCCAGCTGTAAAGGCTAGCTGCATAGGGCATGTGATCTTTGCCTGAGCCGTATGAAGCTATTTAAGAGTTTCTGAGCCACATGAGGCTCTGATAGATTCCTGAGCTGCATGAGGCTCCTTCTGTTTTGAGCCGCATGGGCTTCTTTTATTTTTAGCCGCATGGGCTTTTTCTGTTTTGAACCGTATGGGCTTTTCTAGTTCTTTCCATGCTTCTACAGTGGCAGATCTTGCGAAGGCAACGACACATCAGGCATGAAAGGAGTGGGTGAAGCGATAATTTTTTGAAGGTCCCTGGAGTCACCATTAATCTTAATCTCCTTTTAGTTTTACGCACAAGAGGTGTCATAGGTTCCTCTTCAACATCATCAAGATCATCTTGCACGTTAGGCTCCCTCATGACCTCTTCAAAGACGACTCTATTATCTCTTGGAACTGAAGCAGGAGTTGCCTCTCCTCCTCCAGGAGATGCTCCGTCTGCATCTGCTTTGTCTGGGACCGTGTTGTCTGGGTAGTGGGCTGCTCAGCAATGACCAATATGGTATTCTTCTTCCCTGGAGCCTTAGGAGAAGAAGAGAGATCGTCAGGTGTGATGGAGCAAGCGATTCTCTAGCCTTTCTTTTCTTACTAAGCTCCTTTGTAGGAGACTTCTCCTTCCGTGTCTTTAGTGACACATCTAGTGGGTCGTTGACATCGTCATGGAAGCCCACGAGGGAAGCCTCTAAAGGTTCATCTGGGGGATCATGATCTTCCTTATCTCTGAATAATTGTGCGGTATGGACCCCAGCTCTTGACCGTTTATCACTAGCGAAACTGTCAGCTAGGTTGAAATTTTTGGCGAAAGTGTTGGCCGAAGTATAAAAATTTGCGTATATATATGTAACACCCAGTTTTCCAGATGAGGGTAATTTTGAAATTTTGTAATTATAATTATTATTTATTTATATTTAATTAATATTATGATTCTTGGTGATTTTTAATCTTTTAAAACTATTTAAAAGCATGACTTGATTAGGGTATTTCATTTCTCATTCTAGTTTGAGAGTATTTTTGTCATTTTTGGGATTATTTGAATTTATTATAATTTATTTGAATTTATGGGAATTTTTAGAATTTATTTTGGAATTGTTTGAATGAGGGTTGACTAGGTTGACTTTGACTAGCAATGACCATGGTAGACTAACCTAGGAGCTAACCCTAGTTTAGTTTGGACTTGGTTAGGTTATGCAACCCTAGTTAGACTAGAGTTGACCCATGGTTTGGTTATTTGACTCAAGTTAGATTATTAAGTCATAAGCCATGACTTGTGATTAAACCTTAAATCAATAACTAGCCATAGAGGCCCAAAGCCCATTAACTAATGCCTAACCCTAACCCTAACATTATTTGTCCAGCCACTACACGCATTGGGAACCCCCTATAAATATTCTCCTCCATTTAGGGCTAGCCTCGTTAGGAAATAGCAAGTTTAGAAAGAGGTATTTTTCCAACTTCAAAAATCCCTAGAAAATCCATTTTAACTCTTTTTATTCCAAACAAATTGCAATAGATTCTAATTGATGTTTTCTTGTTGTTGGAATTGGTTTATCTCAGTTTTCTACCAATTTGAAGGAGTTTGGTGGCTTTTGGGAATCCTCATTCAAGGAGTTTTTGTGTTGGAGAACACCATAGGTAAATCCTAATCCACCCATTAAAATTTGGTTTTAATTGCATGAACACCTAGCCCTAAGTGTCCTGGTCCTGTAGGAATAGATTTTGTAGAATTTCGTGTCCTGTACGTGTCCGTATCGGACACGTATCAGTGATGGCTATAGATGTTCGACGAATGCCCCAATGGGTATTTCGTTTCGTTTTTGTAGAAGTTTTTGAATGGAAAATTGTATTTTAGTGTCGCTTACATGTTTTTAGTGTTCTGAGTCGGTATCGAGTTCGTGTCGTGTCGTTATGACACTCGTGCACATGTTTTTGGACACGCGCGCGCAGCCCAGGCGAGTCCCCTGCTACTCGGGGCTCCTGCAGGACACGACACTACGTGGTTGGACACGAAACTTTGTGGACTCGAGGAGGCATGCACTGACATCATGTCCCCAAATTTTTATTGGGTTTCGTGGAGGGGTTTGGGAGTTATTCGTCGTGCACTAGGATTGCACAGTTCTGTACACAGATTGTTTGAGCCACTGATACGGCTTTAGATGTCAGGACACGACACGCTAGGACCAGATTCAGGGTGACACACACCTAGCTGGACCCTAGGCGAACTATCCTGCACGAGGACACGAACCCATTCGTGTAGTATCGGGTGCACGATACGCGTGCACCTGTGCACGAGACAGTGTACTGTGCAGTGTCTGTGTGTGCACTGTTTTGAGTTTAATTGTGTTGGACACGTCGTGACGTGTCGTGGTGGACACGAGGCACATCCTATGACACGTGCACACTATATATATTCATTACAAACCAATAGATTGGCATGTGGGTTCATTTTTAATCATCAAATTCTTATTACCCCGTTTTCCTGAAAACAGTGTTCTTCACTGATTTTTTTCCAGTTTTTCAAATTGGTTTTGGGCATTCATTTTATCTAGTTTAATGCTTGTTAATTATATGGTTTAAGACCCTATTATGTTGTGTCTATGCAAGTACTACTTGGGTTTCGAATTTGGGTGTTATTGGTGGTATGTTGATTCCAATTTGGGGAATGTGAAAACTGTCAATAAGTTAGACTGTTTTTGTGGGTTCCTAAATTAATTTCCTGTTTTCACAAACCTGAGATTTGTAGGTTCATATTTACATGTATATTTTGCTGAATATGATAGGTTAATTGATACAAAACCTGAGATTGATGGGGGTTCAATGAATTGATTTCCCTTTTCTTTTTACCTGAGAACTAAACTGTTTTAGCCTATGAACAATACATTCCTATCTACCACTGTCACTCACATCCTCTCACTAAACCATGTTTCCCTCTCACATTCACATCCACACACACACATCTCTCACTTCACTGTTTTGCAATTTCTGAACCACACACACACTGTTTTGGGATCTGGGTTTAATGTACACATTGTGGACAGTCCCCTCACCCACTCTCTCATACACACAACACTCATATTGCCCTCCACAAACACACACACAACACTCACATGTACACACACTTTGTGTCCCCCTCTCTCACTCACATTATTTCACACACTCACTCTCTATTTTCTATACCTCTATTATATATATATGTATGTCTAAATGATATTGAATGTATATATGTAATGCATATAATATATAACATGTGTATCTATATAAATAATATAAGTTTGTGTGTATTATATAATATAGATACTGTATGGGTGTATAGGTATGTATTTTATTTATATATATATATATATTATTATATTTATAATATAATATATATTATATATATAATATATATATATATATATATATATATATAGTATATAATATGTATTACTATATATATGTAATATATATATATATATGTTTGTATGTATATGTAAATCTAGAGTGTTATGTTTTAGATATAGATTTTGATATGGTGTATGTGTTTGGGTTGGCCTATACGGCATGATCAGCCTATGGCATAAATGTGAGTCTGTTGGCTAGTGAGCCTAGATGGGCTTGTAGCTTTGATAGACCTAGAATAGACTTGCTAGACTAGTGTAGACTTGTTTGACCTAGTTTGAGCATAGTTGACCTAGTTTGACTTCTAGGTTGACCAGAGTTGACCAAGAGTTGCCTTTGGCCTAGATTGACCTAGATTCATGTAGAATGCATTGTTGTACTTTTTTTACCATTCTGGAACTTGTTGTGACTTGTGCTGTTCTAAATGGAAGCCAACACCACTCCTCGGACAGTACATTTCAGTTGGACACTCAGATACCAGGCGAGTACATTCTCTGATCATTTCATATCCTGCTTAGAATTATTTTCCTGTATTAAATTACTTTACTTGATACTGTCACGTTGGTCACACGGATTAGTACTATATGGATCCCTTCTTGAGATATTAACCCTTCAGGGAGCATCGGGTACTCTATGTTTGTGCGTTTCACTTACATGGCGTATCACTATGCTTCTTGGTTCTTTGATCACTTGTGACATATACTCTTATATGATCAGAGACTTCTTTGAATCCTTATCCCATTTATGGGTCTCCCAGATCACCCTTTATGGGCTTACCATGTATCACCCCTTGTGGCCATTACATGGAATCATAACATAACCTGGTTGGATCCTGTGTAATGATTGGGGGTACGGGGAGTAGAAGTAACATGTGAATAATCCAAGTAGTGTAGTTCCCAGAATCACTCCATAGTATAGTTCCCAGAATCTCCTATGCCATTCACATGTTTATGTTGTACTCTGACTCACTAGCCACTGATAGTCCTCTATTACAGTATATATATTTCTATTACAGCTTTCTCTGTTTACATACTGTATCTTCTTCAGTATCTATATCTTACTTTACTGCATGATTATATTTTCTAACCTGCTATGATCTGTTGAGATGTATTACTCGCTCCTGTCCTGACTGGACCAGTTGAAAATATACAGAGGACGAGGAGGAGGCCGGTGTGGATACCTATTACGGTGCTACCTTAGATGAGATGTTGGACCTGGACCAGCAGCAGGTCCCACTAGCATGGATGACACACCCTTAGACTAGGATGTTTCATTTACAGTATTCTATGGATGATTGTACATATTGATACTTGGGATCTGGGATTTATGTATTTATCTTAGACACTTAGACTCTCTGTTGTACTTGGGATTTCATTTCTGTTCAGCAGTTTTATCTATCTATCTATCTGCTATCTTATCATCTGCCTTAGTTGTGATTGAGTTTACTTTCTGCTATGTCACCCCCATTCGGGGAGTATAACTGCTTAGCTTTATATTGTTAGATATTTGACCTAGGACAGCGTTCTACAGTCGACACTGCGGCGTAGGCTGGACGTACCCACTTCTCGTGCCCTTACTCTAGGGTACGGGTCGTGACCGTTTTTAGTGGTGGCCCATGCAAGTCAAGTTTATGTAGTAGTATTCGAACTCTAGTATCACTACAGCCTGCAGTAGGATTAGGATTATTTTTGATGTACTCAATCACATTAGGAAAAACTCTTGACTGGATCTCTTCCATCTAAATTCCTGATACTTCCTTGAATAACTGTCCTCCCTTGAATTATCATTTCTATCTCAGTATTGATTTCTTGTTTGATCTGTCTTCAGGATGGTTACAGGATGGTTATGGAGACACGATCTCATCGTCTCGATCAGGGAGATACCATTGAGGGGTCTACTACTCCTCGTCCTGATCAGTAGGGCCCCGAGACTGCAGTTCCTGTTATGCCAGCTCAGGCTGGGATATCTGCAGCTTATGGGAGTGCACCTCTTCCTACTCCGAGACTTTCTCCTGTCGCCCCGAATGTTCTTCAGCAGCAGTCGCCATTAGGATCGGAGGACGTGGCGCAGTTGTTCTCTTTCTTCCAGCAGATAGTGGAAACTCAGCGGCAACAGTTGTTCAAGAGGGGACGGGACGCTCACGGTACCAGCAGCAGCGGAGGCCAGGCCCCCATGAGCAGAATCAGCAGACGCAGACGCCAGTGGGAGTTCAGCAGGCGCTGCATCAGTATCAGGGTCAGGACCCGAAGGCAATCAGTTGTCCCTACTGCAAGAAACCGGGGCATGGATGGGGTGAGTGCAGGAAGAGGTTAGGCAGGTGCCTACTATGTGGAGCAGCGGACCACCAGCTGAGGGAGTGTTCCCAGAACATAGGCAGAGTAGTTCAGGAAGCAGCACCAGAAGCAGGAGCAAGGACTACGGTAGGCCAGCAGAAGGGATTATCCTTACCGACTCAGCAGCAGAGGTACATGTAGCATCAGCAGCAGGCCAGGGGAGGCCAGCAGGAGCGAGCTTTCGCCGGGATAGTCGAGGATGCTCAGGCCGTTGGACATCTAGTTGCAGGTTCCGTTCTTTTGATTCATTTCCAAAATTGCCTCTTATAACTGCCTTGAAATTTAGATTCCCTCTGTTCCTTGATTGATTGATCAAAATTTTGTCCTGTTGTTCTTTATGTTTGATTTTCTTCTGAGATGAATCATATGGGCTAGGTCACCCAGTTATGGAATCTAGAATCTTCGCTAGTCGTGTTAGCTGGCAGAGTGAGGACATATAGTCAGATTTAGGACGTATTTCTCGGGTGTAGAAATTTAAGGTTTTTGCTGCCAAGCATGCGGCAATACAAAAATTTTAAATACCATGATTCTAGAAGTATGTGCCTTGGTCAAGGACTCTGTGATTATCGTAGCCTTGCTCACTAACATGACGAAGACTCTGAGTAACATAATTTTGGACAGACGCATATGATTATCAGATTTTATCTTGAGAAGGTTTCAACATATCACCTCTATCATACCCTTCTGTTATTTTTAAAATTGTATTCCATCATCAAATAACTTGGGAGTAGGGATATTTAGTTTGTAGAACTTATTCATATGTAGCTCTTTCATAGTGTAATGATGTGATGGCTTGTAGAGTGTCTACACCCTAGAGATGATAGTTAGCATAGGTGAATAGTAACCCATGGTAGATGATTTTCTTGTATTTATAATACCAACCAGTTACATATAGGGTATTAGTATGCCTTACAGCCTTGATGATTGTTATTATTTTCCTTACCTTTTTTCAGTGAGGTACCCACGACCAGAGCCTGTCCTTGAGTATAGTTGTAGTTCACCTAAGACTGAGAGGCCTATATACATATAGATTATAGATGGTATTGGCATATGGGATATGGGCTTGATTGGTATCTATAGGTCATTGTCGTATAGGATTATTGACATGTTGTTAGCCTATATTGGTCCACTCCCTATTTTAGTAGGTTCTTTTGTGTTGAGTTCAGTCATGTTGATCAACCTTTATAGGCAGTTCACAGACCCTTCACTAGATACCCTGTCCCCTTAGTTCAGACTTGTACAAGTTGTTCACTACACTCAAAATTCATTACCTACCGTGTTGCATCATAGGTTTCACTGGACCATAGTTCAGATCCAACTATTGACTCACCAATATAACCCTCAACCCCTTATCATATTCTACATATCTGGAGAGTCAGTATCATGCATATTAGAGGTCTTCACTCATCCTTACTTCTGTACATGATGACCTACTACATCTCTTAGCATTTTACTTATTGATAGCCTTGTAATATCCTTCCTTATAACCTGCAGTACCTGCCCTATAGTGGAGTTTAAACTTTTTCTTGGGCATGATTGTTCTGTTCACTTGGACAGTTGTATACAATGGGATATAATGTGGGTTGTTAATAAGAGTTCTCCTTTGATCATTATTCTGTCCCCTTTCATTCTTAGAAACATACCTGGTTAGCCCATCTGTCTAGATACATGTCCAACCCATTCTTCTATTGTTGGTTCAGTCTTCTAAGCCTCTACCTGAGCACTAGTTCATTTTCCATGTGTAGGTTTCCCCTTTACCTTGACTTTATAAGTGGACCCAAACGTCCTGTCGTTTAGCTTATAATTTTAGTCTCCTTAGCATCATACCCTTTGCCCTGATGATTCAGACCATTCATCTTTAGCCTAGTTCTAAGTATTTGTTTCAGTCCCCTATAAGTTAAGTCTGCCTTAACCCTTGGTTGATCAGTCATGTATATATATATAGATAATGTACTTAGGACATATGTGATGGGTTGTTGTTCTTGAGCATATATATATATATATATATGTGTAGTATTTGGGATTGGTGTGCTTAGCTTGTAGGTACTTAGTTATGGGTGACTAGATAGGATTGGGAAGTTAAGAGCTAGCTTATTATAGAGTTCTCTTTTGCTAAATTCTAGTTGCCAACACTTAGGTAGCTGGCAGAGGTAAAGTCCTAAGAAGATGACCAAGCACTAGGATGTTGAGAAATTGACTAGTGATTGACCTTGACTATGTTGACCTAGAAAGGGGTGCGACCATCTTAATTTCGAGGACGAAATTTTTATAAGGTGGGTAGGATTGTAACACCAGTTTTCCAGATGAGGGTAATTTTGAAATTTTGTAATTATAATTTATATTTAATTCATATTATGATTCTTGGTAATTTTTAATCTTTTTAAACTATTTAAAATCATGACTTGTGATTAGGGTATTTCATTTATCATTTCTAGTTTGAGGGTATTTTTATCATTTTTGGGGTTATTTGAATTTATTATAATTTATTTGAATTTATAGGAATTTTTAGAATTTATTTTGGAATTGTTTGAATGAGGGTTGTCTAGGTTGACTTTGACTAGCAATGACCATGGTAGACTAACCTAGGAGCTAACCCTAGTTGAGTTTGGACTTGGTTAGGTTATGCAACCCTAGTTAGACTAGAGTTGACCCATGGTTTGGTTATTTGATTCAAGTTAGATTATTAAGTCATAAGCCATGACTTGTGATTAAACCTTAAATCAATAACTAGCCATAAAGGCCCAAAGCCCATTAACTAATGCCTAACCCTAACACTAACATTATTTGTCCAACCACTACACCTATTGGGAACCCCCTATAAATATTCTCCTCCATGGCTAGCCTCTTTAGGAAAGAGCAAGTTTAGAAAGAGGTATTTTCCCAACTTCAAAAATCCCTAAAAAATCTATTTTAACTCCTTTTTATTCCAAACAAATTGCAATAGATTCTAATTGATGTTTTCTTGCTGTTGCAATTGGTTTATCTCAGTTTTCTACCAATTCGAAGGAGTTTGGTGGCTTTTGGGAATCCTCATTTAAGGAGTTTTTGTGTTGGAGAACACCATAGGTAAAATCCTAATCCATCCACTAAAATTTGGTTTTAATTGCATGAACACCTAGCCCTAAGTGTCCTGGTCCTTTAGGAATAGGTTTTGTAAAATTTTGTGTCCTGTACGTGTCCGTATCGGACACGTATCAGTGATGGCTATAGATGTTCGACGAAATGCCCCAATGGGCATTTCGATTCGTTTTTGTAGAAGTTTTTGAATGGAAAATTGTATTTTAGTGTCGCTTACATGTTTTTAGTGTTCTGAGTCAGTATCGAGTTCATGTCGTGCTATGACACTCGTGCGCATGTTTTTGGACACGCGCGTGCGGCCCAGGCGAGTCCCCTGCTACTCGGGGCTCTTGCAGGACACGACACGGCGTGGTTGGACACAAAACTTTGTTGACTCGAGGGGGCATGCACTGACATCATGCCCCTAAAATTTCATTGGGTTTCGTAGAGGGGTTTGGAAGTTATTCGTCGTGCACTGGGATTGCACAGTTCTGTACATAGATTGTTTGAGCCACTGATACGGCTTTAGATGTCAGGACACGACACGCTAGGACCAGATTCAGGGTGACACACACCTAGCTGGACCCTGGGCAAACTACCCTGCATGGGGACACGACCCCATTCGTGTCGTGTCGGGTGCACGACACGCGTGCACCTGTACACGAGACTGTGCACTGTGCAGTGTCTGTGTAGGCACTATTTTGAGTTTAATTGTGTTGGACACGTCGTGACGTGTCGTGGTGGACACGAGGCACATCCTATGACACGTGCACACTATATTACCAACCAATAGATTGGCATGTGGGTTCGTTTTTAATCATCAAATTCTCATTACCCCGTTTTTCTGAAAACAGTGTTCTTTACTGATTTTTTCTCAGTTTTTCAAATTGGTTTTGGGCATTCATTTTAGCTAGTTTAATGCTGTTAATTACATGGTTTAAGACCATATTATGTTGAGTCTATACAAGTACTACTTGGGTTTCGAATTTGGGTGTTATTGGTGGTATGTTGATTCCAATTTGGGGAATGTGGAAACTGTCAATGAGTTAGACTATTTTTGTGGGTTCCTAAATTGATTTCCTGTTTTCACAAACCTGAGATTTGTAGGTTCATATTTACATGTATATTTTGCTGACATATGATAGGTTAATTGATACAAGACCTGAGATTGATGGGAGTTCAATGAATTGATTTCCCTTTTCTTTTTACCTGAGAACTAAACTGTTTTAGTCTATGAACTACACATTCCTATCTACCACTGTCACTCACATCCTCTCAAACGATGTTTCCCTCTCACATTCACACCCACACACACACATCTCTCACTTCACTGTTTGCAATTTCTGAACCACACACACACTGTTTTGGGATCTGGGTTTAATGTACACATTGTGGACAGTCCCCTCACCCACACTCTCATACACACAACGCTCACATTTTCCTCCACAAATACACATACAACACTCACATGTACACACACTTTGTGTCCCCCTCTCTCACTCACATTTCTTTCATACACTCACTCTCTATTTCTATCCCTCTCTATTATATATATATATGTATGTGTCTAAAGGATATTGAATGTATATATGTAATGCATATAATATATAACATGTGTAGCTATATAAATAATATAAGTTTGTGTATTATATCTAATATAGATACTTGCAATGGGTGTATAGGTAATGTATATATATATATATAAAATATATATATATATATATATATATATATATATTTTATATATATATATATATATATATATATATATATATATATATATATATATATATATATATATATTAGTATCATAAAATATGTGTATATGTGTTTACTATATATATGTAATATATATATATACATGTGTTATGTCTTAGGTTATGTAAATATATCTAGAGTGTTATGTTTTAGATATAGATTTTGACATGGTGTATGTGTTATGGGTTGGCCTATAGGCATGATACAGCCTATGGCATAAATGTGAGTCTGTTTGACTAGTGAGCCTAGATTGGGCTTGTATAGCTTTGATTAGACCTAGAATAGACTTGCTAGACTAGTGTAGACTTGTTTGACCTAGTTTGACCATAGTTGACCTTGTTTGACTTCTAAGGTTGACCAGAGTTGACCAAGAGTTGACTTTGGCCTAGATTGACCTAGATTCATGTAGAATGCATTGTAGTACTTCATTTTACCGTTCTGGACTTGTTGTGACTTGTGCTATTCTAAATAGGAGCCAGACACCACTCCTCGGATAGTATATTTCAGTTGGACACTCAGATACCAGGCGAGTACATTCTCTGATCATTTCATATCCTGCTTAGAATTATTTTCCTGTATTAAATTACTTTACTTGATACTGTCACGTTGGTCACACGGATTAGTACTATATGGATCCCTTCTTGATATGTTATCACTTTAGGGAGCATCGGGTGCTCTATGTTCTGTATGTTCTGTGTGTTTCACTTACATGGCGTATCACTATGCTTCTTTGGTTCTTTGATCACTTGTGACATATACTCTTATGATCACAGAGTCTTCTTTGAATCCTTATCCCATTTATTGGGTTTCCCAGATCACCCATTTATGGGCTTACCATGTATCACTCCTTATGGGCCATTATATGGAATCATAACATAACCTGGTTGGATCCTTGTGTATTGATTGGGGGTACGGGGGAGTAGAAGTAAACATGTGAATAATATCCAAGTAGTGTAGTTCCCAGAATCACTCCATAGTATAGTTCCCAGAATCTCCTATGCCATTCACATGTTTATGTTGTACTCTGACTCACTAGCCACTGATAGTTCTCTATTACAGTATATATATTTCTATTACAGCTTTCTCTGTTTACATACTGCATTTTCTTCAGTATCTATATCTTACTTTACTGCATGATTATATTTTCTAACCTGCTATGATCTGTTGAGATGTATTGTACTCGCTCATGTCGTGACTGGACCTGTTGAAAATATTACAAAGGACGAGGAGGAGGCCGGTGTGGATACCTATTACGGTGCTACCTTAGGTGAGATGTTGGACCTGGACCAGCAGCAGGTCCCACTAGCTGTGGATGACATACCCTTAGACCAGGATGTTTCATTTACAGTATTCTATGGATGATTGTACATATTGATACTTGGGATCTGGGATTTATGTATTTATCTTAGACACTTAGACTCTCGGTTGTACTTGGCATTTCCTTTATGTTCAGCAGTTTTATCTATCTATCTATCTGCTATCTTATCATCTGCCTTAGTTGTGATTGAGTTTACTTTCTGCTATGTCACCCCCATTCGGGGAGTATAAACTGCTTAGCTTTATATTGTTAGATATTGTGACCTAGGACAGCGTTCTACCGCCGACACTGCGGCGTAGGCTGGACGTACCCACTTCTCGTGCCCTTACTATAGGGTGCGGGTCGTGACAGTATATAACATACGCAAGCCCATTTGAGAAACGTTGGGCATAGAGAATACGGCCTTGGTGCCTCTGGTATTGTAATATCCCCAAGCTCTGGCACTATCTATTAGGTAACCCTTGGCCTGCAAATAGGTGGTGGCATTACCCACATGCATCTGATCGTAGCCGAACTGTCGAGAAAACCAGCTTGGTAGATATGGTTCCAGAAAACAATCGCTCTCGAACCGGTACACTAGGTGGGATGGCCGAATTGTCTTCAACCATGCAAAATTAGCCGGAGACAGACGAAGAGACGTTGTTTCTAAATCCATGAGCTGTGGGGGAAGATTCTCATATCCTGGAGGGAGAGGGACACATTGAAATTTCCATCCATACCCTCGGTTCAAAGCTCTTCTGCATTCTGAAAGTGCGTTTATATTCCATCGAGCATTGGAATAATGCCTGATGAAGTCTCCTCCGACTACACTCGTTTTAGGGTCCATCAAACTGGGATAGTGCAGCAGCAACCACCCAAATAAATAAGTGTAAGGCATTTCGGTATGAGGTAAGCCGTCCCGAGCATCCTTGTCATGCACCATAGTGTCAACAAAAGATCGCAGGCCTACGTTCAAGTAGCAAACCATCGCCGAGAAGAGGTCCATCTTGTAGCCGAATACTAGACGCACGGTAGCAAATAGTACACCTCGATGGAATCGGTCAACTGTACTGGCTCCGGGTACCACAAACTGTCGTAGCCATAAAGAGAGAAAACCCGCCAACTGGGCTTCTCGAGACCGGGGTCTGTAACCCTGCCTAAGATAACTCTCGATGGTAGCACCAGTAGTAAATGGGTACCAGTCAACATTCAGGATGTTAACAACATGCTTAGATTTTTCTATCAACTTTTCTATGTCGCTACGGCTGAGTGGTTTGAAGAAGTAAGGATCGCAAACCTAACTCTCGATGATCTTATCTTCATAGATATGGCCCAAAAATAAGTATGGCAGCCACTTGGTTGTGTAGCAGGTCCCATTTGAAGAACTTTTATAATAGAGGGAACATATCATATAGTGTCATAGAAGTTCCTCAAACACAGCTACCATTTGATGGTTCTCCGTTGCCAGGATATCCAGTTCTTCGTTCGTGGGTACGTACTATTCATAGAAGTTCCTCAAACACAGCTACCATGTGAAAGATACTTCATCCAATGAAACACGAAGCCAATTTCTCCGTGAGGAGTCATGAAGGTGCCTGTCCTATCATTATATCTTTCTACCAGAGTTAAAAATATATGGGCATTTGGGCGAAAGCCGTGAGCAGTAGCCCAGATCGGATCATAGAGCTCAAATTCGAGGAGTTTATCCATGAATTGATCCAATACCCAAATTATAATGCAGTTCCAGTGCTTTATCAGGGTTCACTAAGCCTGTTAAACGCATGGTCTGGTCTGGATACCTTCTCTCAGCCTTCGTAAATATATTCGCAAAGATAGGCACTCTGACGGGAAGTAGCAGTGATGAATCTTCGGGAGGCACACAGCTTGTCTTCAAACTTCTCAGATGAGAACTGTATTTCTCCGAGGTGGTATAGAATAAGTCCTTGTTCTGAGGACCCAACCTGTAGCATATTTTTCTAACTCTGGCTTGTTGAATTATGGTCATATCCCATACCATCCGATGAGGATAACTGGAGAATTCATAGCGAGATAGGGACATGTGCCACGACATTTTTGTGAGGTACATAATTCTATCCCCACATTGGTAAATCATGTCTTTTTTCTTTGCTTTAGGCGGGGATGTCTTCTTGATTGCGTCTCTAAACAAGAAAGCTGGTGTAACGCCCCAGAACCAGAATACTGTAGAGCGGGGGCGAAATTAGCCAGCTACGTATATTGAAGTGCAACCCACCTCGCTATACGGTCACGGCTGTCTAGATACATGAGGGTTCAACTACAAGCCATCAGTCTCTTATGGTCATGAACAAGCCTATTTTCTCAATCTCAAGCAAGTAATAACAGTTACAATATATCATAGCACCAAATATACAATAGTAAGGCGTCCCATACATTACATATTTGGATGATCATGAAGCTAGTCGTACAAAATGTTAAGACTAGCAAGAGTTTTAGTCATACATGATCAATCCTAGGATTTGTCAATCATGTTACAGCCCGTAGGCAGACAGTAAATAAAGGTGCAATACGAGCTAACACGTGCTCGTCGGCTAAACGCCTCAAAAGAATATTTGTACAATAGAGTGAGAGGACAAAATAAAACCCACTCGTTGCCAGGGTTACGCCTGGTGGTCACCATCTAGCTGGAAGGTACGTTGATCCTCTAGGGCTGCTCCGACATCTGGCCATACAAAACCAGCTGGGTCAGACCCCAGAAAGAACAAGTACCACAAAGGAGACTTCACTTAGGAACTAAAACCAGCATATAATAAATGGATATTAAAGATAAGTATATATAAAGTAAACTGATAGTAACAGAGCCAACAATAGTAGATTGAGTACGAGGGAACTATTTAGATAGCCAGGTCGCAACCCTTAAACCAAACAAGGACCGGGGTTGTAACCCTTCACCTGAATAAAAACCTGCCTCAATTTCTGGTTGGTAAGGTAAAATATGACGAGCATGACATAGGGTGCAATAAGACAATAAATGAAGAGAGGACACAGAACTGCTCCGGGATCCAGGTTACAACCCTTAAACCAAACAAGGACCGGGGTTGTAACCCTTCGCCTGAACAGAACTTGGCCCCTGATCATTATTTTTAAGGTAAGCATAAATAATCATGTCGATAAAGTAACCAGGTACCAGAACAGAGCAAGACTTAGACTCCATCCAACATTCACGGCTAAGCAAATAAGTACGGCTTGATACTTTAACTAACTAGGGTTATCACAGGCCTAGTTACTAGCAAGATACAAATAAGATTATTCCAACGGCCACAAGCCCTGCAGACCATCCAGGCTATCCGGACGCAAATTAGGAGTTGAATTCATGTGGGTACATTGTCCAAGAACACATGTACCGTTAAGTAGCTTGAAGGGTGCAACTCATAACTGTGTGCTGGAAATGTGCCCCACTCGACGGCAGGCTACAGATCCCATGATGGGGCGTCCAGATAACGGGATTGCTTGTAGCTGGGAAATCTCTTCATGACTACTGGATTATTCTAGTTATTAGCCTTAGTCAATTTCAGTAGGTGCCCCCTGACCGTGGTACTCAGGGGTCCCTTCCCTAGACATGATACAAGACAATACTGGTTCATTTGTACAAACACAATCGTCCACGGTGTCCAGGTCAATCATTCTTGTCATGTCATTCTGGTCATGCCATACTAGCCGTCGCAACAGCTTTCAATAGTTCCCATCATGCTTGCTTGTCAAGTCATGTCATGCCATGTTAACTTCATACCATGCCGTGTACAATTATCATTTCAAACATATTAAATAAATTCGTGATTATCAAGTTATGACAAAAAGGCATAAGGATATAAAAGGGCAAAGGCGTACGCCATAGGGACTCAAGTCTCTACGTGCGTACTACTACGCTAGGCCAAGGGGCCTCAAGCGTAAAGCGGCTTATACTAGCAAGGGCAAGGTGAGATAGCTCTACGCAAGCAAGGGTGCATGCGGGGGGGGGGGGGTTTACGTGAGCCGGGGCTTTATGCTAACAAGTCGTAGGCAAGCGAGGCTCTACACGAGCAAGACTCTACGCGGGTAAAATTCTACGCGAGTAAAATCCTACGCGAGTGAAACACTCGAGCAAGACTTTACGCACGCGAGAGTCTGCTCAAGCCAGAGTTTTACGCGAGCACGATTTTACGCGAGTGGAAGGGCCCCGACTGTAAAATTCGAAGGAACTCGGCGTAGAATGGAGTACGCTCGCGCGCAAATGCGTTTGCGTAAAAAGGAAATACTACGCGGACACGTAAAAATGTGTGCGTAAAAGGGTAAACGATACACTGGCACGCAAGTGCGTGTGCGTAAAAAGGCTGATTAATACGTTGTCACGTAAAACGTGGGCGTAAAGGCTGAACACTACGCTAACACGTTAGAACGTGTGCGTAAAACTTCAACTTCTCCCTATGGCCAAGACCAGTAGGCGTAAAAGCTCAAGAACTCAAAAAAATCCTATCTCGGTCAAGACACGATGTAATCCAACCATTCCAAAACCAATCTTGCATAAAATCAGAATGCCTACAGTATGGAACTCTCCGTTTTCGAAAACAGGCCAATTTAGTATATCAAAACCAAGAAATCCAAATGCAATAAGCTTAGATCTACATGAAATGAACCATGGGAACTAAAAATGCTAAGTACTAAAGTGTCTTAGAATCTCGTGAGGAAGACAATGAAACAACAAAATTTGAGTTCCTCCATGAAGCAAGTTGCACTTGCCTACACCTCCCTCTGATCGGTGGAGAGAGTTAATGGAGGAAGGAGAAGAGTAAATGAAAAAGTGAATGAAGAGAGAGAATAGGTTATTGGGATTAATAAATGATGGAGGGTGGTAGGTAGGGGTTTGCATTCCAACCCAAACCGAACAAACCAAGCCGAACCCAACCGAACCAGATGCATGCCAGAACCATAAAATGCTAACTAACTCATGCCAATACAGAACCCAAGGCCAGCCAGTCAAGACAAGTCGATCCAGGATGAACCCAAAATAAACCACAACAAGATTAAACCAGGATTAAGCTAAGCAAGACAAGTCTGATTACGGGTCGAGATTACGTACACGTATAACAAAATACATAATAGGAACTACAGGCGTTACAACTCTACCCACCTTAAAAGAATATTGTCTTCGGAATTTAATTAAGAGACTAGAGAGGCAAGGACAAGCTATACTAATCACAGACAAGCTTTACTAAGCAATCAATCAAGCAGTTATTCATGAAAGCAAAGAAATCGAGGGCATAAGGCATAAGAAGATATTATACCTTACGAGTCAAACAGGTCGGAATATCGCGATCGGATATCATCCTCACGCTCCCATGTTGACTCACCCAAAGAGTGATGACCCCAAGCAACACGGACTAACTTGATAGTCTTATTCTTGAGTATCTTCTCTCTCTGGTCCAATATAGACACGGGCCTCTCCTCATACGAAAGGTTGGTACCAACAACCAATTTCGAATGATCCATGATATGGCTCGGATCCAGGATATATCGTCATAATTGCGATACATGGAAGACATCATGCACCTCACATAATAACGGCGGGAGAGCGAGACGATAGGACACATCTCCTACTCGCTCTAAAATCTCAAATGTCCCTATATACCTAGGACTAAGCTTTTCCTGTACGCCAAAATGAATGACACCATGGTTAGGCAAAATCATCAGGAATATATGGTCGTCGACAGAAAACTCAAGGGGGCGCCGATGAGAATCGACCCAATGACGTTGGCGATCTTGCGCAACTCGAAGATGATCTCTAACTCTTCTGACCACCTCAACCGTCTGAGCAATCATTTCCGGACCGAGCATTTGCCTTTCACCAACATCATCCCATGCTAGCGAAGATCTGCACTTTCTTCTATATAGTGCCTCGAACGGTGACATCTGGATACTGGCCTGGAAACTGTTGTTGTACGAGAACTCCACCAGGTGCAGGTGATCTTCCTATGAACCACCGAAGTCGAGTGTATAAGACAACAACATATCTTTCAAAGTTCGTATGGTATGCTCTGATTGACCATCTGTCTGCGGATGATAAGCTGAGCTGAATTGGAGGTGAGTTCCCAAACTCTCTTGCTGGCTGAACCAAAAGTGCAACGTAAATCTTGTATCTCTGTCCGAGGTGATACTGACTGGTACTCCATGCAACCTGACTATCTGCCTGAGATACATCTCTGCTAGCTGAGCCATCGACTAACCAACTCTAAATGGAAGAAAGTGAACCACCTTCGTGAGCCTGTCTATAATACCCAATAGCATCTCTACCGGCCGGGGACCTAGGTAATCCAGTTACGAAATCCATGGTTATATGCTCCCACTTCTATTCTGGAATCGGCAAGGGCTGAAGAAGTCCAGCTGGCCTCTGATGTTCACCTTTAACTTGTTGGCAAACCAAACACCGAGAGACAAACCGGGCTATCTCCCTCTTCATTCCATTCCACCAAAAGTGCTGACGGATATCACGGTACATCTTTGTACCACCAGAATGAACAGAATACTGAGAACTGTGGGCCTCTGCCATAATCTCTTGCCTGATATCACCACTAGGTACACAAAGATGCCTCTCATGTTGAAGTGTACCATCTTCATGAATACTCAACTCTGGTCTTCGTCCGGCTACACATTCCGTCCTAAGCCGCTGAAGCTTAGAATCTGCTGACTGAGCCAACTTGATCCTCTCGACTATAGTGGACTGAACTTGCATGCTGGCCATCAATGCCACGTTGGTAGGGAGGAAAACTTCTATACCCATATTCTGAAGATCTGTCAATAACTCTGGTTGTGCTGTTAGGAAATAAACTCCAGCTCTCCTGTTCAATGCATCTGCTACAATATTGGCCTTCCCAGGATGATACTGCAGGTTGACATCATAATCTACAAGTAGCTCTAGCCACCTCCTCTGACGCATGTTATGATCCTTCTGAGTGAACACATACTTCAGGCTCGTGTGGTCGGTGAAAATCTCTACCCTATCTTCATATAAGTAGTGTCTCCACAATTTAAGTGCAAACACTACTGCTGCTAATCCAAGTTATGGGTTGGGTAATTCCCCTCATGATCACGAAGTTGGCGTGACGCATAAGCTATCACCTTCCCATGCTGTATCAAAACACATCCTAAACCTCTGCCTAAAGCATCACAATACACTGAGAATCCTCCGGTCCCATCTGGAAGCGTGAGAATAGGTACCGTCATCAAACCGTGCTTCAACTTTTCAAAAGAATCCTGACACTCTGCTGTCCAAACAAACTGCACATCCTTGCGGGTCAACTGGGTCAATGGTGCTGAAATTCGACCAAAGTCTGAAACAAATCGCCGGTAGTAGTCAGCCAAACCAAGAAAATTGTGAACCTCTGCAACTGTGCTGGGTACTGGCCATGTCTCAATGGCTACTATCTTCTGGGGATCCACTTCTACTCCTTCTCTGGTGATGATATATCCCAAGTACGAAATACGATCGAGCCAGAATTCGCGTTTACTGAACTTGGCATACAACTGGTGCTCTCTGGGAATCTGGAGGACAACTCTGAGATGCTGCACATGCTCCATTTCACTCTTGCTGTAGACCAGGATGTCATCTATAAACACAATCATGAACTAATCCAAAT
Organism: Iris pallida; assembly: GCA_029216955.1. Lineage (NCBI taxonomy): Eukaryota > Viridiplantae > Streptophyta > Magnoliopsida > Asparagales > Iridaceae > Iris > Iris pallida. The sequence continues at coordinate 52,594 of JANAVB010022654.1, read as the reverse complement.
ATGGCATAAAGATACGATTCATGAGGTCCATGAATACGGCTGGCGCATTGGTTGCTCCAAATGGCATAACAAGGAACTCTCAATGCCCATATCTAGATCTGAAAGCTATCTTTTAGATGTCATGCTCTCTGACTCTAATCTGATGGTACCCTGACCACAAGTCGATCTTCGAGAATACTGCTGCCCCCTTGAGTTGATGAAATAAGTCATCTATCCTCGGAAGAGGGTTGAGTTCAAGGTACGATAATCTACACATAATATGGACGTACCTTCCTTCTTTTTTACAAGAAGCATCGAGGCTCCCCAAGGCAATCCACTAGCTCGAATAAATCCCTTGGTTCTAAGTTCTTCAATCATCTTGTACAATATCTCTAACTCTGACGGCGCCATCCTGTAGACTCTCTCTGACACTGGGGCTGTCCCTGGGATCAAGTCGATAGTAAACTCGATCTCTTGCTCTGGCAGCATTCCTGGAAGCTGTTCTGGGAAAACATCTGGAAACTCCTCGACTATCCGGGGTAACTGTACTGCTGCTACTGCCATCCGCAATACTGGAGGAGAAGGTTCAACTTCGCCTCGGGAAAATAAAAACTCTGGCTCGCCTGGAATGCTAAAAACAACCCTACCAATATGGCAGTCTATCCTAGCATACTGGTCTCCCAACCAATCAATCCCTAAGACCACATTATAATTGGTCATCTGAAACTCTATCAATCTAGCGGGGAATTTCCTTCCGCTAACTACGATCCAACACGAGAAAAACACTCTATCTACTCCCACAAGTCCATTACCAGTAAGTATATTGAGCCTTACTAATAATGACTTGGGCTCCAGTCCTATCCCTGTCGCGAATCGTGCAGACATAAATGAATACGATGTACCAGAGTCAAATAATACTGATGCTGGAGAGGAGTTGACGAGAATAGTACCTGCCACTACCTCACCTGGTGCCAATCCTTCTTCTCCCATGGTCAAAGCCAGCACTTGACCATGTTCTCTGGGTGTGGGTCCCCTCTGCTGAAAACCTCTCTGGCGATTCTGGGTCTGAGCTTGGACTTGGGCATACTGCTGCGGTCTCTGCTGTTGGAATGCCTGGACCTGAGGCGGTAAGGGCCTCAAAAATGGGTACTGCTGCTGTGGCTGGACTGATACGGGGGCTGGCCCCCTAACTGAAGGACTAGAAAAGGTTGATAAAGATGAACTCCCTATGTTTGGGCAGTTCCCAACCCTGTGGTCTGGGGCACCACAAACTAAGCATAAATCCTGTGCTCTACAACACTCTGATACCACATGTCCTGGCTGCCCATAATGAGTGCAACCCATTGCGGAAGACTGCTTCTGCTTCTGCTGTTGAGGGTTCGTCGGGGTTGAATGTTGAACCGATGTCACTGAGGCCGCTCGCCTCGGAGCTCCAATGGTAAAAGCCCTAGTTGCCGGGGCTGGTGCTAAAGACTGATTTATCTAGCTGTAGGATCGCTTCCGACCCCCGGTCCTGTCCACGATCCTTTGGGAGGTATACTCATGCCTCCTGGCTGCTCTTAACACCTCATCAAAAGTCTGATGCTCAAACTGCTCCACTGCCAATAAAATCTCTAGATGGAGCCCCTGCTGGAACCGATGAGCTCTGTCGAACTCGGTTGCTACCAAAGTGGGAGCAAACCGACTAAGTCTCAAAAATACGGCCGTATACCCGTCGACCGTCATGTTCATCTACTTCAGATTGGTGAACCTCGTCTGTAGATCATACCGAGCTACAGCATCAAAATACTTGGTCTGGCATCTCTCTCAGAATACTGCCCAAGCAATAGGTACCACTAATACAATGGCCTGCGCCACCCACCAGCTGCGGGCTAGATCCAATAACTGCAGGCGCACTACCGCCACCTTCTCGTCTTCTGGAGTCATGGCTGCTTCTAGAATCATCTCTGTGTCCTGAAGCCATGCATCTGCGGCAATAGCATATTCGCTACTATCGAAGAAGGGAGGGTTCATGCGCTTGAAGCTGTTGGCCGTACTGTTACCTTGATGACCTCGTCTGGTCAGAGCATCTGTCACTGCCTGGTGTAATACATCGCCTCGACGATCTAGAGAAGCTGACAATATCCTGATGAGACCTACCAAGGTGCCATCATCAGGCTCTGCAGGCTGGACGAGCTAACCTGGTAGCTCTTGACCCCAGTAGGCATGACTCTGGAGGCTACTCATGAATGCTGGGCTTGATCTCCAGGTTGCTGCTGGTCCACGGGAGGTGCTCCGCCTTGCCGATCGGTAGGACCAGGAATAATGCCGCTGAAGAAGACGACATAGGGTACAATAAGGAAAGACCAGGATAGATCAAAGATACAAGCATGTGATCAGGTCAAGAATCCAAGGACTTAAAGGATATGAGCAGAGATCAAGGCCGAGTACTGATTGAGACATCTATTCGGTAAACCCTCATATATCTTGATTCACAAGACTTGCATGGGCTACCACTTAAACCATGTAATGCCCCAGAACCAGAATACTGGAGAACGGGGGCGAACATAGCCAGCTACGTATATTGAAGTGCAACCTACCTCGCTATACGGTCACGAGTGTCTAGATACATGAGGGTTCAACTATAAGCCATCAGTCTCTTATGGTCATGAACAAGCCTATTGTCTCAATCTCAAGCAAGTAATAACAGTTACAAGATATCAGAGCAGCAAATATACAATAGTAAAGCGTCCCATACATTACATATTTGGATGATCATGAAGCTTATCGTACAAAATGTCAAGACTAGCAAGAGTTTCAGTCATACATGATCATCCCTAGGATTTGTCAATCATGTTACAGCCCATAGGCAGACAGTAAATAAAGGTATAATACGTGATAACACGTGCTCGCCGGCTAAAAGCCTTAAAAGAATATTTGTACAATAGAGTGAGAGAACAAAATAAAACCCACTCATTGCCAGGGTTACGCCTGGTGGTCACCATCTGGCTGGAAGGTAGGTAGATCCTCTGGGGCTGCTCCGATATCTGGCCATATAAAACCAGTTGGGTCAGACCCCAGAAAGAGCAAGTGCTACAAAGGAGGCTTCACTTAGGAACTAAAACTAGCATATAATAAATGGATATTAAAGATAATTATAAATAAAGTAAACTGATAGTAACAGAGCCAACAACAGTGGATTAAGTACGAGGAAACTATTTAGGTAGCCAGGTCGCAACCCTTAAACCAAACAAAGACCGGGGTTGTAACCCTTCACCTGAATAGAAACCCGCCTCAATTTCTGGTTGGTAAGGTAAAATATGACGAGCATGACATAGGGTGCAATAAGACAATAAACGAAGAGAGGACACAAAACTGCTCCGGGATCCAGGTTATAACCCTTAAACCAAACAAGGACCGGGATTGTAACCCTTCGCATGAACAGAACTTGGCCCCTGATCATTATTGTTAAGATAAGCATAAATAATTATGCCGATAAAGTAACCAGGTACCAGAACAGAGAATGACTTAGACTCCGTCCAACATTCACGGCTAAGCAAATAAGTACGCCTTGATACTTTAACTAACAAGGATTATCACAAGCCTAGATACTAGTAAGATGCAAATAAGATTATTCCAACAGCCACAAGCCCTGCAGACCATCCAGGCTATCCGGACACAAATTAGAAGTTGAATTCATGTGGGTACATTGTCCAAGAATACATGTACCCTTAAGTAGCTTGAAGGGTGCAACACATGACTGTGTGCTGGAAATGTGCCCTACTCGACGGTAGGCTACAGATCCCATGATGGGGAGCCCAGATAACGGGATTATCTGTATCTGGGAAATCTCTTCATGACTACTGGATTATTCTAGTTATTAGCCTTAGTCAATTTTAGTAGGTCTCCCCTGACCGTGGTACTCAGGGGTCCCTGCCCTAGACATGATGCAAGACAATACGGGTTTATTTGTACAAACACAATCGTCCACGGTGTCCAGGTCAATCATTCTTGTCATGTCATTCTGGTCATGCCATACTAGCCGTCGTAACAGCTTTCAATAGTTCCCATCATGCTTGCTTTTCAAGTCATGTCATGCCATGTTAACTTCATACCATGCCGTGTATAATTATCATTTCAAACATATTAAATAAATTCGTGATTATCAAGTTATGACAAAAAGGTATAAGGATATAAAAGGGCAAAGGCGTACGCCATAGGGACTCAAGTCTCTACGTGCGTACTACTACGCTAGGCCAAGGGGCCTCAAGCGTAAAATGGCTTACGCTAGCAAGGGCAAGTTGAGATAGCTCTACGCGAGCAAGGGTGCATGCGGGGGGGTTTTATGCGAGCCAGGGCTTTACGCTAACAAGCAGTAGGCAAGCGAGGCTCTACGCGAGCAAGACTCTACGCGAGTAAAATTCTACGTGAGTGAAACCCTACGCGAGTGAAACACTCGAGCAAGACTTTACGCACGCGAGAGTCTGCTCAAGCCAAAGTTTTACGCGAGCGGGAGGACCCCGAACGTAAAATTCGAAGAAACTCGGCATAGAACGGAGTACGCAGACACGCAAATGCGTGTGCGTAAAAAGGAAATACTACGCGGATACGTGAAAATGTATGCATAAGGGGGTAAATGATACGCTGGCACGCAAGTGCGTGTGCATAAAAAGGCTGATTAATACGTTGTCACGTAAAACGTGGGCGTAAAGGCTAAAAACTACGCTAACATGTTAGAACGTGTGCGTAAAACTTCATCTTCTCCCTATGGCCAAGACCAGTGGGCGTAAAAGCTCAAGAACTCAAAAAAAACCCTATCTCGGTCAAGACACGATGAAATCCAACCATTCCAAAACCAATCTTGCGTAAAATCAGAATGCCTACTGCATGGAACTCTCAATTTTTGAAAACAGGCCAATTTAGTAGATCAAAACCAAAAAATCCAAACATGCAATAAGCTTAGATCTACATGAAATGAACCATGGGAACTAAAAATGCTAAGTACTAAAGTGTCTTAGAATCTCGTGAGGAAGACAATAGAACAACAAAATTTGAGTTCCTCCAAGAAGCAAGTTGCACTTGCCTACTCCTCCCTCTAGTCGGTGGAGAGAGTTAATGGAGGAAGGAGAAGAGTAAATGAAAAAGTGAATGAAGAGAAAGAATGGGTTATTGGGATTAGTAAATGATGGAGGATGGTAGGTAGGGGTTTGCATTCCAACCCAAACCGAACCAACCAAGCCGAACCCAACCGAACCAGATGCATGCCAGAACCATGAAATGCTAACTAACTCATGCCAATGCAGAACCCAAGGCCAGCCGGTCAAGACAAGTCGATCCAGGATGAACCCAAAATAAACCACGATAAGATTAAACCAGGATTAAGCTAAGCAAGACATGTCTGATTACGGGTCAAGATTATGTACACGTATAACAAAATCCGTAATACGAACTACAGGTGTTACAGCTGATTTTTTATGTACGACATTGTCCAAGCTTTCTAAAGGCTTGTCGTTCATCAGGCACAATAAAGTGGTATTTTCTTGAGCAGCAAGTATAGCCTTTCTAGATTCGGTAAGATCATATTGAGGATACGATACATGTGATAAGTCTTCTTGATACTCCGAAACTCTGAAAGCTGAAGCTAATCTCTCGGCATCGGGATCTTCTCTGAGATCAACTGCAAAATGAAAGAGAGAGCAAAGATTAATTACCAAGTCTATGCAATAGACTCTAAATTTAAAGCAGGGTGTACGAAGTCATAGGTTGCACGAGCCTCTAAAAAATATCCTAGGTTGCGCACAGTTCTATGTTGTGCGAGTCTACAGAGTGCGCTTAGTTAATTCAAGACATCATGAACTCAAGTCAGAACTCAAGATAGTATGAATTCAAGTTCTACATTGCGCAAGCTATCAAGTTGTGCCTATTGCAAATTCAAAGTGCGCATGTCCGAAGTATGTGATCGCACAAGTTTAAAATTTGCACAACACAGTTTATAAAAATAAACAGTGTGTTTTAATGCAACCAACACTCTAAAAAGAGGAGGCGCAAGTGATGAAGTGCGCGCCTACACTCTAAAAAGAGGAGGTGCACGTTACAGAGTGCGCAGGTCAATCAGAGCTCTAAAAAGAGATGATCGACTCTGGCATGATGGGCCATTATTTACTGGCACCTAAGAGATGGTCAATTTGCTCTCTGAATATCACCTTCGAGCGGCGGATTGGCTCTTTCAGCTCTTGACGATGGTGGCACATAGCGAGGCACCCTCATCGGTGATGTGCACGATGAAGGTCCAGCGGGGCCCTTGTCCTTGTCAGTAATGGATATTCTTGGCGCCATTTGATGGTCGGAGAAGCTATGGAAGAAAAAGACAAGAGAGGAAAAAGAAAATAACTTTTTAGTGAAAGTGCATTTTTCTCTCATCACAAATATTTATAGCCTAAAGTAATTTCTTGACTGTTGTGCAACTTACATTTAGAAATCGGAGTCGGTTACACTGTTGACAGGCGCAACTCATGTCGATCGTTTCTAATTCAAAGTATTTCAAATTTTGAAATCTTTCAAACTTTAAAAACTTTGAAGGGGGTCTTGTAGAAGCTCAAAAATGATGGGCGCCACTCACAAGAAGGCGCCAGCATTAAGTGGCGCTTAGATGCTGACTTGTGCAAGATTAAAGTTGCGCCCACATCAAAGTGTGTGGGTCCCACGTGGCAAGCTTCCTTGAGAAGCTATAACGGTTGCCATCATTACTGACAGCACAACAGTCGAAGAATATCTCTTCGACTCTCAAGAAACGATGTGCTCGAAAAGATTTTGTCAATATTAAATGCTGACAGCTGGCTCGCACAAGCCATCGAAGGGCGCGAGAAATTTCTACAGCACAAAAGACTGAGTTAGAGGCGCCATTATCAAGTTGCAACGGCGTAACCTGGCTAGTTGGCGCCACCTGATTAATTTTTTGTCCAGAAGCTTAATGACATGGCGTGCATGCCACTAATTTCGAAGAACGTATCCACTACACTGCCTATGACCATGCACATCTTACTGACAGGATGCCATGCGTCACCAACAGTTAAAGTAACCGTTCACGCAACTGGATAGAAGGCGCACAACACAGAGTGCGCGCAACTTAGAAAACAGTTATTTCAGAACTCTATAAATAGAGTTTCAAATCAGTTATAAAGCATCAGTAATGATCATAATCTCCTGCTAATGTGTTGTTGCATTATCCATAGGCTTGTGTCTTCAATATCACATCGTCCAACGCATAAAGTGATCGTCTTCTGATCAGATTCTATAGTTGTACTTCCCCAAAAATTATTATACTCTTGTACTTTCTTTCTTTCTTAGTTTATAGAAATTAAACTTTTGTTTTTGTAAACACGGTCAAGATTAATTCTGAACGAGTCGCGGATCACGATCGGACGGTCATATTAATTTATTCATTCTATATATATGACTCTATTTCTTTTCGTTTTTTTTTATATTCTCTCTCTACTCTTCATTCCTTCTCGTTTCCACTCTATATTCTTCGGAAGCTTGAAGCTTGGTCTTGAGACCTCAGACTGTGGTTTTTGAACCCCTCTTGGTGGTTGATTTGAAGTATAGGCTTGGAGCTTTATTAGGCAAGTACATATTGCCGAACTACTGGACGTCCTTATTGCTTTATTATGGTTTTTGTTTCCCATTACCTTAGTAGTCCAGTATTTACCTATTACTAGCTTTATTGAATATGTTTCTCACCTAAAAATGGTCATTTTGTCCATTTCGAAAATTTGGTCCGAGCTAGGCTTTCGTTAATTGATATGTTCGTTTATTTTCCTTGTAGGAAAACTCCGTATCGAAGACGATACCGGGGTCATTGCCATGCGACTTAGTATACATGCTATGTACGACCTTCCTTTAGTACTTTTTTTTGTTCTACTAGTCTTAACAACTTTCGGAACGAGCCTTGGTTCTCGGGACTTTTTCTTGCCTTTAGTATTGTTTCTCGGTCATAATCGGCATACCGACAGTGTACCGGTATATACCGTCGGAATTTCGATTGTGGACCCTCATTTTTGCTTGAAAAGTTATTGTGACGATAATCGGCATACCGACGGTATACCGATGTGTACTGCCAGAATTTCGATTGTAAGCCCTCATTTTTGCTTGAAAAGTTGTTGTGATACGGCATACCGACAGTGTACCGATTTGTACCGTCGAAATTCGGTTCTAGTACCCAAGTTGTATACTTTTTTATTTTTATTTAAATTCGTGAACTCTTCTTACACATTGCTCTAATGTACATGTTATGCTAGTCTACTGTGTTGCCTTGTCATGGTTGGTTGGACCCGATGCATGTTCATGTCTAGCTTCTAGATAGTAGCCTGTTATGGCGCACACTTGATCTCCTTACATGTCTTAATTCCTTGATGGTGACCCATTGTGGTGCACTCTTGAACATGTCATTTTCTAGTTTACTTGATAGTGGCCTGTCACAGCGCACTCTTGATTCTAGTACATGCCAAGTTTACTATAGTGGCCTGTCATGGCGCACACTTGATTCCAGTACATGTCTAGCTTCTTGATAGTGGCTCGTCGTAGCACACTCTTGTCTTGATATTGTCATGTCATATTGCGGCTTGTTGGAGTGCATAATCTTGCTTGTCTTGTCCAGTCTCGCTCGTATCATGTCTAGGACGGATTCTGCGGAATGCCACACCCAGTATCCTAAATGAAAATGTTAGGAACTATATAGCTATCTTTATTATCTAAATCATTGGGAGGTGAGACTTTCCTGGTTACCTGCACCCTTTGTTCTCGGTCTTATATATATATCTACTAGGCATTTGGGGCTATCTGTCATGATGAGCACTCTTCCAACACACCGTCGAGTGGGGCACTTCCTTAGGACACACGTATCTTACTGCGGTGTGTCTGCTATACTTGTTTTTCTTTTGGCTTGGATCAAACGGGTAGTCTGCAGGGCAGGTAACTGGAATTAGATTTTTTTAACTTGCATATGTTAGTAATTAGGATTTTGACAACCCTAGTTAGCTAAAGTATTAAGCTGTACTCATTGCTTGGCCGTGATTGATGGATAGAGCCCATTCCTGTCTAGTCTAGTCTTGCTCCAGTTTATCTTATTGCAGTACTTAGCTTCATGTCATTCCTTACATGCCATTCTTTCTACTACATGCTTGGTTTCACTACTTATCCAACATGCTCGGCTTCACCACATGCTCACATGCCCTATTTATTCTACATATTCACTTCCTATTTCCTTACATTTTTCCAGTTTCCTTTCGTATACACTATGGTATTATATTATTATTCTAGTCTTTTTTACTGCTTTATCTTAGAGATATTATGAATTGTATGCTGGTTATAGTTCAAAGTTTAGCTTCCTTTGTGGTACTTGCTATTGGGGGTCTGACCCCACTGGTTTTGTATTAATCAGATTTAGTTGAGGAGCCCGAGGATCTTCCGGACCTTCCACTTGATGGTGACCACCCGGAGCACCAGGGGGCTTGAGTGGGTGTTCTTTCTCTTACCCACTCTTTTTTGTACATATTCTTTTGAGGTATTTAGCCACTGACCATGTTTAGCTCGTGTTTTGGACTTGACTTTTGGTCTACTAGACTAGACATGGTCTGTATATTTTCTAGACTGCAGCTATAGTTGATCATGTATTACTTAGTCTTGCTAGTTCTTTATTTTGTATTACTAGCTTCATGATCATCTATATATTATAGTTTGAGATGCTTTACTGTCTTATATGCCTGATGATCATATCCTTGTACATTATTTTCTTGACTATGATTTAGATATCTAGGATTATGTGACCTAGGTTTGACTGTTGGTTTGTAGTAGTAACCCCTAAAATGCTTATACATTATTTCGGAGTACTAGAGTACTTTTGTCACACCCCGAAACCAGAATATTGGAGAGCGGGGGCAGACATAGCCAGCTACGTATATTGAAATAGAAACCACCTCGATATACGGTCACGGCTGTCTAGATATATGAGGGTTTACTACAAGCCAACGGTCTCTTATGGTCAAGCCTATTGTCTCATTCTCAAGCAAGTAATATAATTACAAGATATTTGACCACCAAATATACAATAAAAGGCGTCCCAGATATTACATATCAGCTGATCATGAAGCTAGTCGTACAAAATGCTAGGACTAGCAAGAGTTAAGTCATACATGATCAACCCTAGGATTTGTCAATCATGTTTACAGCCCGTAGGCAGACAGTAAGTAAAGTGCATCGAGCTAACAGGTGCTCGTCGGCTAAACGCCTCAAAAGAATAATTTTTACAATAGAGTGAGCGAAACAAAATAGAAAACCCACACTTGGCCCGAATTCCGTCTAGTGTTCACCATTGGGCTGGAAGCTTGGTAGATCCTCGGGAGCTGCTCCGAAATCTGGCCACACAAAACCAGCTGGGTCAACCCCAGAAAGAGCAAGTGCTACAAGGGGGCCACGAAATGAGAACAAAAGCCAGCATTAACACAAGAAGATATAATATTAAAAACTAGAATTTATGAAAACATAGCAGGATGATATACGACGAGATAACCATAGAACTATTCCGATAGCCAGGTTACAACCCGTAAACCAGACAAGGACCGGGGTTGTAACCCTTCATCTGAACAGAACTTGGTTTCCCACCATTTATCGGCAAGATAATAATGTAAGAAATCAAGACAGGAAGCAAGCTAGTACTGGATCAAGACATAGCTAGACTGGTTATACCTCATTCAATCAATCACGGCCAAGCAGATACTACGGCTTACTACTTTAACTAACTAGGGTTATCACAGGCCTAATTACTAACAAGATGCAGCGAGATTGTTCCACAGCCACAAGCCCTGCAGACCATCCAGGCTACCCAGGACGAAAGATTAGGGTTGAATTCAGGTGGGTACATCGTCCAGGAGACACATGTACCCTTAGGTAACTTAGAGGGTGTAACACTCGACGGTGCGCTGGAAATGTGCCCTACTCGACGGCAGGCTACAGATCCCAAGAGTGCCCAGGTAACGGGATTGCCTGTAGCTGTGTCATCTCTTCATGACTACTGAGTTATTCTAGTTATTAACCTTAATCCATTTTAGTAGGTACTCCTGACCGTGGTACTCAGAAGTCCCCTCCTAGACATGATGTAAGACAGGACAAGTGAATTTAACAAGCAAGCAAGAAGAACCACCCACGGTGTCAAGGCAGGTCAAGTTAAATTATCAAGATAAATCATGTCAGGGTACTTGTCAGGAGTGCGCCACGACGGGCCACTATCATGTCAGGTTGGTCATGTCAGGAGTGCACCACCACGGGTCACTATCGTGTAATGCTAGTTCCTTGTCATACCATGCCATGTACAATAGTCATTCAAAACATATTAAGTAAAATCAAGTTCATGACAAAAGGCGTAAGGATATAAAATGGGCGTAAAATATCTAATAAAATATCAAAAGACGGGGTTAGAGAAGAGCCAAGCTTAAAGAAATAAAACTAAAACTCCAAGAGCCAATGGGTTAAGCAAGGGGTCAGGGGAGCAACGTACGAAAAGTCACGCACGCTGAGGGTAGCGTAGGTGAAAAGTTACGCACGCTGAGAGAGCAGTGTACATGAAAGTCACGCACGCTACAGGGAGCAGCTGCGTGAAAAGTCACGCACGCTCAAGGAGGCAGCATACGTGAAAGTCACGCACGCTACAGGGAGCAGCTGCATGAAAAGTCATGCACGCTGAAGGAAGCAGCATACGTGAAAGTCACGCACGCTCAAGGAAGCAGCTGCGTGAAAAGTCACGCACGCTCAAGGAGGGCAGCATACGTGAAAGTCACGCACGCTACAGGGAGCAGCTGCGTGAAAAGTCACGCACGCTCAAAGAGGCAGCGTACCCAGCACTAAAGAGCGCGCGTAGCTCAGGGTGTGTAAGCTAAATAGCTCTGCACACTGCTCACAGTCTCCTCTAAACAGCAAGAACACCATGGCTAAACTCAAGGCTTCAAAATTCATAACTTGGCCATCCGAACTCCAAATCCAGATTTCCAGAGTTCCAACTTAGGTAGAATTGAATGCTCTTCCACATGGAAATATCAAAAAACCCATAAAATCCAACTTAAGTAGCTCAAACCATACAAAATCTGAAAATAGATATAACTTAGATCTACAACAATGGAGGCTCCAAATCACAAAAACCCAAGTTCTAATGTTGATCACCATGTCCTAATCTATCAAATAGACAAGGAAAAGAGGGTTCTCATGTAGTGGCAAGATGCACTTGCCTAGGGTTGGGAGAGTTGTGTAGAGGAAGGAGAAGAAGAAGAAGAAAGAAATTAATGGTGGTGGTAATGAAGAGAGAGAGTGGTAGGTGGGGATATAAAGAGGGGGAGTTGTGGTGGGGATGAGGGGTAGCATAGGTTAAGGTGCTCCATTACATAAACCAAACTGAACCAACCCAATAAAACCAAGCCATGCCAAAAACCTAAAATATGAGAAATACCGAAATTCCCCAAGTTGAGAAAAAAATAAAAATACATGCCAAAAATCCAGATACGAGTATAAATATGAAATACGGGAAATAAGGGTGACAACTTTGGTATATGTAGCTGGCCATGTCCGTCCCTACTTGCCAGTATTCTGGTTCTAGGGTATGACAAAATATGTCGGTCGATGACTATGTTGCCGAGTATTTCTGTTTGAGCCAATTCATGAAAAAGCATGGTTCAGGAGCCAGGGGATCGAGCCAGGAACTTCAGGAGGAGCATGAACTGCGAGGTTAGATCGGCACGTCTGGGCGTCGCACGGTGACTTTCGAGGACATTCTTATGGATGCACCGATAGTGGAGAAGGACTTGGGCCTCAGGCCCAAGAGGAGCAGTGATGCCATGGGTGATGGTACCAGTGCAGGACCGGCCAAGCATCCTCATATCCAGCCGAGGCCGTTTCATCAGCATCAGCAGCACCATGCACCAGCCCATGTACATCCCATGTAGGTGTAGAGGTAGGCTATCCATTGTACATTTTGTGGGAAGCTAGAACACAACAAGAGGTATATAGGAAGAGGTTGGACGTATGTCTTTTCTATGGATTACCCGACCATCAGTTAAAGGATTGTTTGGCTCGTTCAGCTTAGGGAGGTCTATCTAGAGCACCTCCTATGAGAGCTCCTACAGTACCTGTCGTTCAGCCGAGGGGACCACCGCTTTTGACCCAGCAGCAAGGTTTCGGCCAGCACCAGCATCAGAGGGGTGCACCTCAGGGCAGAGCGTTTGTGTTGACGTTCAAGGAGGCTGAGCCCATTGCAGATGTCATTGCAGGTTCAGTTCTTCTCGATTTATTTCCTACTTTAGCATTATTCGACTCGAGTGCTACACATAGCTTTGTATTTGTCTACTTTTCTCTTAGATACCATATTATTGCTGAACCATTGGATAGGACTTGCAAGATCATGACCGGAGGAGGCATTATCCTGGTCAGTGATAATTTTAAGGGGCGAAGAGTTTCTTTGGGAGGTCAGAAATTGAGTGCATGCTTGCTCGTAATGTCACTTCTGAGCTATGATATTATACTCGGGATAGATTGGTTGAGTTGGCACCATGCTATCACAGATTATAGAGGAGGCAGAGTTTGTTCAGTCCACTGGGAGAGCCAGAGTCTGAGTTTGTAAGAAGGGCAGCTGAGCAGAAGGATAGCTACTTCTGTGGAGCTATGGTGGAAGGGAAGGAGTTGTCGCTTCTATTGATAGCAGAGTTCTTGGATGTTTTACCTGAAGAGTTGTCAAGGATGCCGCCGGACAGCGATGTTGAGTTTTTTATAGACTTGCTGTCGGGCGTGGAGCTTATTTCATAGCGTGTCTATAGGATCAACAACAGTGAATTGGCAGAGTTGAAGAAGCAGGTAGATGAGCTGCAGGACAAGGGATTTATCAGATCAAGTTTTTCACCTTGGAGCATTCATGTTTTGTTTATATTGAAGAAGGATGGGTCGGTACGCTTGTATATTGATTGCAGGATGCTGAACAACCTCATTATCAAGAACAAATACATGTTGCCAAGAATTGATGACTTATTTGATCAGTTGAGCGGCATGCAGGTATTTTCGAAGATATACTTGAGGATGGGGTACCATCAGCTGAAGGTGAAGAAGAAAGACATTCCGAAGACTACTTTTCGGACTCGATATAGCCAGTATGAGTTTACCGTGATGCCGTTTGGGTTGACTAATACCCCGACGGTGTTCATGAACTTGATGAATAGGGTGTAGGACCGATATGTTAAGCAATATATACTCTAGAGGAACGTGAATAGAGTGTGTAGCAGAATATTAGAAATTAAAACATAAACACTACTATATCATTATTGTGTTGTAGTGGCAATTTCACAGTTACATAAAAGCAGTAAATAAGAGAGACATAGAGCAAATGCAAACACAGCGATATATCCTGGTCTTCCTTTTGTGAGGACTAATCCAGCCGGAGGACTTTTGCTCTGAGTTAAAATCCAATATTGGAAACATAAGCTTTTATCCGAAGTACTTGTCGACTTCTTACAACACTGTGCTTTAATCCGAAGTGCTCGACCGACTTCAATTGTAAAGTTTAAACTTCTTGATTAAGCCTCTGATTATAACTCTCTAAAACCTCTAGACTGTACAGTACTGGCTAGTAGACTAGAGGTTGCAAAACATGCTTGGGATTTGAAAATGAAATCTTTGAATAGCTGAGAAAGCTAAGAGAAGGGAAGATAGAAAGTGACTGAGTGATATGAAATTAAAACCTCTTCTTTATTTATAGAATTTTCTGAAAATCGAGTTCTGGCCGAATTCGGATGCCAAACATACAAAAATTTGACCGTTATAACCGAGTTTGCAAGAAGAACAGGTTTATATGGTTTACCAAATCGGGTACATAAGTTCAGGCCGAGTTCGAGACGAACACGGTCCGAACTCTGGTATGTCTGTTTAGGTCAGATCCAGGTTTAAAAATGGGTATTTGGCTTTCTAGGCTATTTTTCGAATACGATTTTTTTGGTTGTTTTAAAACAAGTTTATTTGTAAATAAAACTAGGTAGTTTGAAAAACATTTTGGGTCAAGCATATTTGCCAGTACGATGTTGTTTATATTTTTTCTAGACTCAATAAAATTATGTAAAATATATTTGAGAATAGAAAATAAATAAAGACGCGATGACCAAGCAAATCTCGAATGGTAGCAGTACTGGTTGTCGTAGTCCGTTGTGAGTAGCCGGTATATCGAGTCCGAGTTTAGACGATTATCAAAACCGGTTCGACAATCACTAATGGGCCAACAATTTCCCCCATTTTAATAATTTACAAACCTTGACCGATATAACATCTTGATCAAAAGACATCCTTCAAAGGTGTAATTGTGCCCTTTCCTCTTGATAAGTATTGTATTTTCTTCCCCATTGTCATTTACCAAAATGCTCCCCGACAATTTGTGCATACAAAAAGGCAAACGTGAAGAAAGAGATAATAAAGCAGATATTTCACAAAGCAATTATATGTAAGAAGCTGTATCTAAGTAAGATAGACTACAAAACATAAAATGTGTGCATATTGCCAAAAGAAAGAGAATACGAGTAAAAACTACTAGCTTCCATAAAAAAAACATGTACTTAATACGGATGAAACTGAAAAAGTTTTTATCCATACAAGCAACTAGTAAATAAAAACTGCATAAATTGATATTATATGTTCTCAGAATGTAAGACATTTCTAAGACATGATGACAATAGATAAAAAAAATCTAATAAACATGATATCTAGGCTAAAGACAAATGACAACTAGATATCATCAATTCTCGCCTATGTCCTGATTGACAGCATCATCATGACCACCAGAAGTGAGAGCAGGCTCACCAGAAGATCTGAACCAGTCAAATATGCCAGCAGGATTGAAGTACTGGCGTACTTCCTGATCCTCACTATGGTAGCCAGAAAAAGTAGGATCTCTAGAAAAGAAGTCAAGACCGCCAAGCTGATGAGACTGAGCAAAGCGAAAATCAGCTAGTGTGTTAGAGATTGCCTAAGCACGAATGACATCAAGGTATTCATAATCTCTCAACAATTCAGTCCAGCGAGTCTCTAAAGCACTAACTCGATCAAGAGTAGCCTGATGCTGAGCCTGGGTCAGTTGCATGTGATCTCTCATCAAATGGTAGAGACACTCAATAGTCTATGGATAATAAGTGGATGGTGTAGCAGTAGCTGGGGTAGTAGGTGCAGGAGCATAAGGTAGAGCAATAGGAGGCAGAATAGCAAAAATATCAGAATGCTAGCCGTACTAAGATGTGCAGGTTCAGCAAGGACATTGCACTCATCTAAGTTGATAGCAAAGTACTGAAAGACTAGGGGCAAGTATATCGCGTAAACAAGATTTCTTTTGTTCATATGAGCATGTACCATCATCTCGATCATAGTCATTGGGAATGAAAATGAGATCCTAAAGTGAATATGGTAGATAGCAGACAGCTCAAGAGCGGTGATATTATTTGTGGAAGTCTGCTTCGAAAGGATAGCAAAAAATATGATCCTGTGGAGGTTATAAAAATATAAACTCAAGTGTTTAGCCTTAAGTTTGCCGACAGGACAAGGTCCGGGATAGCAAATTGAGGCTTTGAACATGTTCAAAGACATGTCAGGAGGAAAACTAAATTTGGAGAGGCCGGTTAGCACTTCTCTTTCCTTGGGTACTCGAAGGATCGCCGCTAAATCTTCTGTATCAAATTTAGTATCTATTTCTTCGACCTGAAAAGAGATAACAATAGAGTCATAAGTCAAATTGCATTAAAATAACCTAATAGCATTAAGAGCTATAGGAAACGATGTTGCTACTAAGTTATTGACTTGTAAAAGCTAAAAAGCTTCGAGATGGTCCGAAAAGATATTGAAATTAATCGGGGCTATGGCATAGACGATGCGGTCATAAAAATTACTAAACCACTCTTTGGATTGGTCTAGCATCATAAATAAGAAACCGCAAAAATAACCGTCGTCCAGTTGGACCAAAAAGAAATGAAAGGTTGTTGAGAGGATGAGGATCCTTCATTACTCTTCCTTTTCTTCCTAAAGAACCTAGGTGCCATTGCAAAGAAAAGATCTAGAAATTGAAATAGAGGATAGAAGGAAAATAAAGATTATACCTTCCAGAAATTGAGTATGTTATAGAGAATGAACCCGAGATCCTGAATCCGAAGTTTGGGGTCAAAATTCCAAGTAGATTAGGAGAAAGAATTGAATTAGGGTTAGGGTTTTGGTGGATTCGGAGCTGCTGTTCGTGGAAGAGGGGAGGAAGATGGAGGATGATAAATTGGAGAAGTAGGGCCCACTGGGTATGCTGCAACTTAGCCAAGAGAGTTCGAGCTGAGTTCGTTCCGAACTCTACTGAACTCTGTTTTGGCTATTTTACAACTAAAACAATATCCACTTATACAAATTTATCAATTTCTTTCAACTTTTTAACTCAAAAATTATTAATTTTAAATTTCAATCAATATAATTAAAATTACTTAACAAATTAATTTTTGTTATGCACTGATTGTCTCAGATTAGCTGTAGGGATACTATCCTAGGTAGCGAAGATCCACAAAGGTTGCTTAAGCTCCATATCGCTTAATCTTTTATCGCCTTGGTGATAGACAGATCCTTTATAAACTTGTCCAGAAAATAATCGTTATGTATTGGGATTAATTTAATAAATAAAGTTAATTTATATTATTGACATCAAAAGTTCCTAATTCTTGACGAAAATAGTTGAATCTATCTTATGCCAAAGGTTTAATAAAGATATTAGGTAGTTGATATTTTGTGTCAATATATTCTAAATTAATATCTCCATTTAGCTGATGATCTCTAAGAAAGTGATGTTGTATCTGAATATACTTGGTGCGCGAGTGACATACTTTCTTAGTCAAATTGATCGTGCTAGTGTTGTCATAGAATATAGGAATGTCTGAATATTGTAGGTTGTAGTCTTCTAGGGTTCGCTTCATCCATAAAATTTGTGCACAACAACGTCCTACAACGATATACTCAGCCTCAATAGTTGATAATGCAACAGAATTTTGTTTCTTGCTAAACCAAGAGACTAAAGCTTTGCCTAGAGAATGACACATCCTGCTAGTACTTTTTTATCCACTTTACATCCAGCAAAATATGCATCCGAATAATCGGTTAAGTCAAAGGACGTAGTTTTAGGATCCATAAGCCGACAGAAAAAGTGCTCTTAAGGTATCGGAAGATACGCTTAACAGAGTGCAAGTGTGATTCCTTAAGGTTAGCTTGGAATCGTGCACATAAGCAAACCCTAAATATTATATCAAGGTGACTAGCTGTTAGATAAAATAAACTACCGATCATACCTCGATACTTAAGTGCGTCGACTGGTTTTTCTTATTCATCTACGTCTAGTTTCACGACCAGCACCCACTGTGAGGGTACGAGTACGTAACAGTGCCCAGCCTACGCCGCAGTGTCGATGGTAGAACGTTGTTCTAGGTCACTATTTAACCAACAACTCATGCAATTATATAATGTACTTGTCAAATCTCAACTCCGAACGGAGGACAAGTATATATATAATGAAATCTCAATCACAGTCTAAGCACGATATGATAACACAGAAGTTTATAACTAAGACTAAATAATAACAACAAAACCAACTACTAAATAATAATAATCTCAAAACAAACTCAAAACAAAACATATCTCAACTTATTTACAATTCAAGTTCTAAAACATGAAACTAAACCTAGTCAACTAGCTAGTCTCCCGATTACTCTGAGTGTCGAGGCCAAAGGTAGCTAAACCATCTCCTGGTCCATAGTAAGTAGGGCAAGTGTCCTCAGGGCAATCATCTATAAAATTTTCAACAGGTCCAGTCAGGAAAGGAACGAGCACATCTCATCTAGAAAACCAAAGTAAATGACAGAGAACTATAAAGCAGTTATAGACAGTTATATTGATGAATATGGCAGTTTATATTTAGGTGATGGTATAGAGAACAGTTGAGATACAAGAAAAATATAGTAACTAAACAAGAGAAGAATTATGGCAATGAAGACTGTAAATAGAAACTAGCTAAACTAGAGTAACATGATATAAGTCCAGATAGTAAATATAAACAAGTGTAAAACCAAAGTAAGTCCAGACAACATGAATCTGATACCAGATGATTCCAGTACAAGACGAGTCCAATATAAGATGATTACAGTCAGTGATCAAAGATTCCAGGGTGAGTCCAGACTATACTCTAACAGTGTGTTTTAAAATACCGAGATCGACATGTAAACTGCTATAAGTAATCCGAAACATCACACACTCGGCCGGGTGTGAGATGGCTATCATTCCAGTTTGATTCTAGCATTTGGGGTGATTCCAGAATTGGGGTATGTCTACATGTCTTACTCAAGTATTTCCCCTCCCAGCAAGTACAAGTGAATCTAGAATACGACACAAAAATTGAGATCAGTCCAGCCAAATATGAAGATACCAGCAATGATTCCAGAATTATTCCAGTAATAGAGCCAACATGATGATACCAGCAATGATTTCAGTAATAGAGGCCAGACAAGATGGTATGTGTATCGCATACATGAATCCAAAAATATCCATACGTGTTGTAACAGAGAATCACATAAAACTAACTAGAACTGAAGTACAGTAATTGACAAGTAAATGAAAGAACTATCAGAGAATGTACTCGCCTGATACCCTAAACAGCTGATATAAAAAGGCCAAATAGAGTCACATAGTCCTAGTTAGAGCAACACAGGTTATAAAGAGTTCAATTTATATGGTAATTGAAATTATAATGCAATATACACGAGTCTAAGTCAATCTAGATCAAAGTCAACTCTTGGTCAACTCTGGTCAACTATAAAGTCAAACTAGGTCAACTCTAGTCAACTGTGGTCAAACAAGCTAGGGTTGGGTGAACAATGGTCAACTAGCCTAGGTTAGTTAATTCTAGGTCTAAACAAACTAAGTCTATGCAAATCAAGTATCCAAGATAGCCACTAACTGATAACCTAAGTCACTTACTAAACCAAGCACAAAACTAAACCATAAGCTAACAAGGCACACAAACTTAGTCATATAATGTATATATATTATTCACATTCACATATTCATATACATAGATATATATAGGAAAGCTATATATAGGCACATACATATATATAGAGAGAGAAGGAGAGGTAAAAGAGTAAGTGAGTGTGTGTGTGTTTGGCATGTGTGTGAAAGGATATGTGTTAATGTTCTCAGATTTAGTGATAGGTAGGTGTATGTGACATGGGATACATGGTGTCAAAGGATGTATGAATGCATGTGTGTAAAAGGTTATAGGTTAACTCAGTTTATAGAAATGCATACATACATACTTACATTGCATACATGCATACATATATATCATGTATACATACATACATTGTATACATGTCTACATACATATCATATATGCATACTTGCATTCATTCATGTACCTATACATACATACATAGATACATACATACATATATATTTTAATACATTATATACTTGCATACATTAATTATATTCATATATGCATACTCTATATTATATTACATTCATTCCTGCATACATGAATACATATAATATATGCATACAAACTCATATATTTAACTCACAATATATGTGAATACATACATTACATTACTTTAACACATATATATATCATTCATTCATATCCCATATACATGCATACTTCAGTTCATGCATTATATCCATTCACATATCATTAAGTTGCATACATATACTTATTTTCATTACATACATATCATTCATGCATATTACATACTTACATGCATCTATACATTATATAAATTGTATATAACATGTAAAAATAGAAGAGGAAGAAAAAGGGGGGAAACTGAAATGGAAAAGGAAGGGAAGGGAAGGAAAAATGTAAGAAAAAGGTAAAACAGTGGACATATACATGCTTGCATCATATATTCTACATTACAATACATGCTATCATTATATATTGCATTATATTATGTATACATTATGCATTCATATCTATCATTACATGTATATCTTGCATTCGTATCTAGCATTCATTATATACTTTCAGGCATACATTGTATATCATTCTTTCATTCATGCATTTATGCATTGCTTACATACATTACATTGATTGTATTCCAACATGCTTGCATTCAAATATATATATATACATATATATATATATATATATATATATATATATATCATTTCATTCATCTAACATATCATGTATTACATACTCTACATTCATTTAATATTCATACTACATAGGCTCATAGGTTACACAAAATGTCTATGTCGTATAGTCACTCTTCTACTTAAAACCAATACTGTACCAATTGGGCCTTCACTAAATTTTAGGATTAAATTATGTCGTAGCCCTTCGTGTTAGCTTTCCGAAACTTCAAACGGATCGCATTTTCGTATCCGAAAGCTCCCGGAATCGCGAAAACACCGAAACACGTTTGTCTTTCGGACAGCTGACACTCAAATAATTTTATAAACATTTCTAGAATGTATTTGGCTTTTTAAAATATATATTTGGAAAGCTAACTTCGATACGGTTCTTTTAAAAAAAATGGGTGATTAAACGGAGTTCTAAGCTAAAAGCTATGATATTTCTAAGTTGCTTTGGTTAATAAAAACGTGGATGAATATTATGACGAATTTGAGTTGTTTTGGACAAAAGAAACACATGTAGGCCAAGATACTTGGATACCAACATAAGTATCCAAATGAAACTCATTCTAACGATCCTAACTAAGATCAATCCACTCTCTAACCATTCTAAAATGGAAATTAAATATCTATTTAAACTATTATCATACATACATACACATGGGGTGTCCTAATTTGGGATCTATCAAGTAGGACACAAGACACATATCTAAAATCCTCAAGAGAGCTCCAAATGGCCTCAAATTTGAATCTAAAGGGGACACATGCATGAGGATGGATCCTACGAATTCAAAACTAATTTATATGCAAAGAAAATCGATTTAGAGGATAGGTTTTACCTATAGGGAGTGGAATCCTAATGAAATCCTTTAGGATACGGCTCCGATACGAAGATCCCTTAAAGTGGATACTCCTCCTTGCACTTCTCTTCCAATCCTTGGTAGCACCCTTCCCTTGGAGAATGGGAATGATTGAGGAAAGATTTGGTGAAGGAATGATTTGATTTGGAGATCAAATCAAAGGGAAGGCTCTCTAAAATTAGGGAAGAACAAAAGGAAAATAAAAGAGGCAAGATTTAATGAATGAAATGAATCATTCTCCCCTAAAGGTGGCTGCCATAAAGAGTCAATTAGGGCTAATGAGAAATGTCCTAATTGCCCCTCTCTAGTCTCATATGGTTAAGTCTAGACTAGGTTCAAGTTTGGGGTCAAAAGGATCTAGTTTTGAGTCTCTAACTTAACCATTATAACGTGATAAAAATTAGTCTAACTAACTAACTTAAATGTTGGGTTTTGGGGGCCATGCTTAACTTAATATTTGATCCCATCTGGAGTCTAAGCTACCCAGGTCACTAACACAAGTCGGAACGAAACAAAACTCAAACCCGACTAAACAAATCCCGTAAAATCAATATTAAAATATAAAAAATTCTTAAAATATTAAAATATAAAAATGACCAAAATAACAATACATCAATTTAAATATTATTAAAATAATCTAAAATTCATCAATTAATTAAAATCTTAAATAATTCAAAAGTCACAAAATAACCAAAATACCTTTAGCCTAAAAGTTGTAAATAGTCATTCTAATCACATGGTTAGGTCCCCATGCTCACGGTTACTCTCTAGGCTCAACAGTTCTAGGGTTCACTAGCTAACACATCAAAATTATAATTCACCAATTTTAAATAGTATTAAATTAATTAAAAATCTCCATAAATCATAAATTCTATTATTAAATAATAAATTTTTACAAAAGTTTAAAATTACCCTCTTTTGGAAAACTGTGTGTTATATCTAGCCTAGTTGAAGTTTCTATCGGAGTTCCAAGCGGTTTGGCTGACTCCAGATTGAACTACTTTAGCAGATCCTTTGTGTACTTCGCTTGGTTGATGAACGTCTCATTTGTGGTTTGCTTGATTTACAGTCGAAGGAAGAACTTCAACTCCTCCATCATGCTCATCTCAAACTCACTCTGAATACACTTAAAAAAATCTTGACAAAGAGATTCATCAGTAGAATTGTAACCACACTTTTCTAGAATAGGGGTATTTTTGACTTTTCTTATTTCTTGATATTATTTTGAATTTAAATATTATTTTGATATGATAAATTATTTTATAAATTAGAACTTATATTTGGTTAATTATCTATAATATTAGAAAAGTGCATATGTTTTATTTTGAATTGACTAGTGTTTAGCCTTTAGCTAGAATGGTGGTTAGTGATCCTAAAGGACACAAACCAACTTGACATGACCACCCAACTAGATGATTAGGACTAGTCTAATTAAACTTTAGTTAATCTCTAGCTATATTAGAAGAATTAGTCAAAAAGCTTAACTAAACACCTAATTAGGAAGGAAGGTTTATTCCATAAACTTGTCATGACATAAGAGAGGGGCTTAGTGGACAACTTACATGAGCTAAACCCTAAATTAAACCCTTTATGGCAGCCCACACCCCTATTTAAGTCTCAATTCATCTTCCTTCTCCTTATTTTACTCCAAACCCTAACCCTAATTAGGAGCTTCTTCCCCAATTGCTCCTACCACCAAATTTCTCTAAATTGACCCAAATTGGTCTCATTCTCTTCCTTTTGGAGAGGAGAAGGCTCTATTGGCAAGATTTGAGGGATTGGAGCACTTGGAGCTTGAAGGACTTTTGAATCTTTGATCCATTTTCATTGGGAATCCGTCTCCCAATTGGTATGAGCTTTCTAACCCATTAATTTCTATCAAATTATTGTAGATACATTCATTAGGGACCCCCAAGCATTAGGTTTGCCATAGAGAGAGTTTTGACTCTTCCTTCTCTCTTTTGGAGATTTTCTCCTTTGTTTTTGGCCTATTTTGGGAGAAATCCGAGAATAGAATTTTTAGGGTTTGTAAATTTGTTTCAATAGGTCATGTTAGGCATTTAGAACATACAGGTGAGCTTGGGGTCAAGTTTGAATCCATTTGGACTGCGTATCTTGGACGTGTCCGATACGCACGCCAAGTGTTTGACAAAATGATCCAAAGAGCACCAATGCTCTAAATTTCAGTCTTGAATCTTGTGCTAAGTTTGTTTTTCTATGAGTTATCAATGGTAGGGTTATCTAAGGATTTAGATGTAACACTCCAGTCCCATAATACGTAGGACTAGGAACGCAGACATGCCAGCTGTATACATACGAAGTACAGGGGCCTTGTATGTATACATAAGCTGTAAAATGCAGTAATCCAAGACAAACTAAATCTCATCCACAATATAAAGAATAATAATATAAAAATCAACTTGGATATTTATGATACAATCGTTGGGCGGAGGCAAAGTCCACTACCAACTATCCCAATGAAAGAAATGTACAATAAATCGAGCGATAAAAATGGCAAGACGAACCAAGCGCAATTGTCTTCGAAGGAATGGAGAAGACCACGGCCTTGGCTAGAATACCTGCGGAAGACATGAACACACACCTGGGAAAAAACTAGGTCCTCAGACGGACGTAGCAAGATACAGGAAGAACAAGCTAATATGAACTGTCAGAATAAAATAATATATAAATGACTATCCTAGACACAAATATGTAAAGGAGATTCTAACCGCCTAATATGCAATTTAGAGGACAACTTTCATGCACATGGGTAGGATTTTAGGCTATGTGTACGTAACTGGCATCCAGTCATCTGCATCCGTCCGTAACGTCCAAAACGTCAGAGGGCATCTGCAAATAAATTGCCACAGTTCCATCCGGAGACTGTGGTTTACCTGTTTGGATTTCCAAACGCACTAGCGACTGTCCTCCCCAATATTTCCTACACTGTTCAAGTCATGTCCATGGCTCGCCCAGTTTTGTAACTGCTTGAGTCTCTAAAACCCTAATCATAGCAGTTATGAATATCTACCGTCATACGACTTTAGAGATAGCTAGTCAATAAGTCGTGCCCCTAGCAACATGTCTCCAACCGTGTAGTGTGAGTGTCACAGCCAAAGGAGATATAAGGATATCCTCCAACAAGAAGGTAGTCCGCTAACACTAAGTTAACATGCATATAGTAAAGTAAAACGACTAATAGAGTCGCTTGCACCCAAGTACGGCTTGGACGCGCAGTTTATAACAAATAAAATAACAAATACGAAACAAGTAAATAAATGTCACGACCCGCTCCCAATTTTGGGATACGAGTACGTGGCCAAGTCCAGCCTACGCTGCAGCATCGGCGGTAGTACGCTGTCTATGATAACAATGGTCCACAACAAGCACAACACGCTTATATATCATCCACAACTAAGCCAGCAAAAATTACTAAAATATCCAATAGTCTCAATAATAAATATAAAAAATTCACTACAACTCAGAAAGTCTCGGGAACAAACCCGGATAGCAGAAAATAAAATAGACAACTAAACTCCGTAACTATAACTACTAACTAATGCGAATCCATAAGGAAGAAAATATGCTAATTCGCATCAGTGCTGGAACCGGGTACGCCAGTGACATCAGTGTCCCCAACATACTCACCGTAGACCTCGGGGCAAATCTCTTCGTCTAAAGCTGAAAAATAGTTATCCAGTCAGGATTGGAGCAAGATCACCATAACACTACATTACACAATATAGTATACAAGCATGAAGGAAAGATAAAAGGAATTTAACTGAAGATAAGTATAGGCATGATATTGTATGATAAGGAAGTACCTTTGAGACGTGATAACAATATGAAGGTAGACTTTGATATACCACTAAGACATGATGACAATAAGAAGGTGACTTGACGAAAGAAGAACAATAGACGACATGGCAACAATAATTAAGTCACGTGTACTGTGTGTTTTAGAATACCAACTTTCAGCATGTAGACGGCTTGGGATATCCGTCAGTCATACGTGTGGTGCATGACTGATATTATGCAATCAATGTATAGGGGGTCTGTATTCAATTCGTTGACCACATGCTTACTTGTTGTATTTCCCCGCCCGACTCACTCACAATACATGTCCACTATGATAAACATTAGCAATACGATAAACTGTAAACAATAGGAAACAATGAGTAAAAGATGAACATGTATATATCCTAACGATTCTAACTCTCGTACACAATATTAATCATGAGCAATGACAATCATGGACCAAAAGGAAGTAATAGTGAAACGACGACACGATGATACATGCAGCAAAAAATAAAGGAAACATAGGTCATAGTGATACTTGCCTGCTCCGATAGATGAATAAGTCACAAGTCAAGACGTCGTAGCCCGATCTACCCCGACACAAATAATCACAAGTTAGATCAACGATTCCCACTCTAAAAATTCTAGAAAGTGGCTAATGGGTTAAATCAATTAATACTATTCTAATTATGGAATAAATCACCTAAAATCCTATTTTAACCTATTTAATTCTGAAATAACAATCTACACACAAAAATTTGGCCAAGGAAATTCACGGTTCCAAATTCGGGACTCGTGGCACGCAAACCGAGACATACTGTTGACTTACTAGTCAAACATTATGAATTCAAGTTTGAGTGTGCAACATGATAGATTTCAGTGCCATGAGTGCACTGGAATTGACCGTGCCGCAAAATCACGATTTGGTCAAAAGTTATTCGCATTATGGCTAACCATGACCAAATCGATGAACCGTTGACCAAATCTGACTTCTATGAATAAAATAAAATACTAGATGAAACTCTGAATTTCTGGAAAAATTATATGTTGTAGATCTTGGTGTCAGATTTCCAAAACTTCAAACGGATCGCAAAACGGAGTTCGGGATCGCTCGGAATCTCGAAAACCGTGCGACGTGTTGATTTTTGGACAACCGACACTCAAATAATTATTCAGAAATTCGAGTTCAAAATACCAGAAAACAAATTATATATTCAGAAACCTAACCTCGATACGCTTCCAATAAAAAAAACGGCACACAAAAAGGACGTCTAGATCGACGGCAATCGCTCCGCGAAGTCGAAGAATCCCTATTGAACTCTCCACAAAAAGCTGCTGAAAATTATAGGGTTTTCAAAAACCTAAACAACTAATATATATATAGGTAAAGAGGAGTCGGTGGCTGCGGCTTAAACGCGGCTGGGCGGGACATGTGGCACGATCCTGTGCCTCCCGCCCAGATCGGATGGCCAGCAATTGAGTCGGCTGAGCGGCTAATCCGAGCTCGGCTCGGATTAATAGTATGACTCGGAGACCGAGTCCTAGCTCACCCGCGCTGACGGGTGGGCCTGCCACGTGCGCCCGAGCGGCTGATGGGTGGGCCCCCCGCTCGGCTGACTGGGTATATGATTAGGAAATGGATTTTTTTAATAACAGAAAATTAAATAAAAATCAGAAAAATCCCTAAAAATTCCCAATAAATCCCAGAAAATTCCTAAAAATTCCTAGAAAAATATAGAAAATATTTTAAGGGTTCTAGAGCCCAAATAAATTATTTGACCTCAAAAGTACCCTCGGGTGCTCTCACAGTAAATCCTAGAAGCTTAGAAAAATAATAAAATCATATATAAAATTCTCTAAAAATCTCCATAAAATCCTGAAAATTCTAAAATAGTGAAATAATATTCTAGGGGCTATCTAGAGGCCCCAGAGACTATATACAACCTAATTTCCTTATATCTAACTTATAGACTTAGGCCAAAAATCTTACGATCCCAAATCAACATCCTAGTAAATAATTGATTCTAACTAAAATAAAAATAAAAAAAAATCTCCAAAATAGAAAATAAATTTTAGGAACCCAAATGCTACAATAAATGCTGAAAATAATAATGTGACAGTTAATTAGCAAGGTATACTTGCCTGTTGTGATGCCTGGTGAGATCCCTGGTGTGGTACAATAATCAAGGTGGCACAAGATCGACTTTGATGTTACAACTACGCAAGGGAGTTCTGATGATGGCAAGGACTGGTCCATCTGGTCCAAGATGGTCGACTAGTTTGGGTCGACTTAGAGTACGAATTGACAAGGGAATGAGTATAGTGCGATTGGACAGGATGGTAATCGAAAGAATTTAGTGAGTATATATATAATTTTTAGAAAATTATCTATAATACTCGAAAAAAATAATTTTACGCAAATACTTGTAAATATTATATATATATATATAATTTGAAAACTACATTATTGTTAGTCAATATAGTTAGATAGATATTTTTGATACCTAGAAAATATGATAAGAAATACAAAATATATATTAGTATCTTCAAGGTTTCGAAATCCATGGATGTAGCGCCAAACCCATTAGTATCTATAATATAAAAAGTACAGGTAAAATATTTAGACAATAAATTTTATCAAGCCCAAATATATTTCCAAAAACAGTTGATCACTTTTTAAGGCATAAAGTAGAAATAAATTTCAAATAATAATAACTAATAATTAACAGAAATAATATCAAAATTTCTAATAATTATTTAATACCACCTCATGGTATATGTACCTATTAGCACATACACCCATATGCAAACTTAGAGAATTAAATAACGAATTAGAATATATAAAAATCTTTTTACTGTAACCCAATATCAAAAAATGCACTAAAAACATCTTCTTCTTCTTCTTTTTCTTTTACAACAAAAATACAAGAATAATAATAATAATAATAATAATACTAATAATAATAATAACACAACAGATAAAAATATTAATTATAATAATAACAATAATAATAATAATAATGTTGATATATAGAAGTATACCAGTTAAACACACAACTTAAACAAAACACACAAAAACACAAAACCCAAATATCAACCCCTGTTCCCGAAGAGAACCAAAGCATCACAATCACACAGAAGAAGGGAAAAGTGAGGAGCGGAGAGGGGATCGGGGAGGAGAGGGGGCGACGGCGTCGGTGTCGGCGCAACGGCCAGGGCGAAGCTCGCGGGGAGATGCGGCTCGACGAGGCCGTGTGGCGAGGGTTTTGAGGGGAGAGGCGGCGGGACGCGGGCGTGCGGGAGGAGAGTTAGAGGCTCGCTAAGGGACGACGAGTAGGGCTGCTCTAGAAAAGGTAGCACGGAATACTGAGCGTACCGGGACGGCGTCGAGTGTCGTCGTGTTCTCGCACGTCACCGGGGATGGACGTCGGGCTGGGCGTGGCTCTGGGAACGAAGATGGTCGTGGTGGTAGCGCAGATCGGGAGACTGGAGAAGACGGAAAGAGAAGATGGCTGGCCACGATTATGGCGGAGGGGCACGACAACACAGGTCGGCCCGTGTGGTGTGGTACAGTGGTCCGTTTGTAACCGACCGCAGAGGGCGACGCTGGTGCGAAAAGCACAATGGACGTCGGGGTCGTCAAAGGAACGTCGGGAACGGACGCCGCAGAGGTAAGGGTTTCTCTATGGTGACGATGTTGGTCAAATTGGAAGTATGGGGTTGATTTGGGGATCGAAGGTGTCCGGACACGCCGATGAGGTGATGTCGGGTTTTGGTGGCGGTGGTGGTTTGGGCTTGGTTGTCTCCGGGCCGAGCGTTCGATTGGACGGGGTGGTCGGATAGCCGCGTCTGATGGTCGTCATCTGTAGTGGGGGTGGTCGAGTGGTAGTCTTGGGGCTGGGTCGGAGGTGGAGGTGGAGGCTGTGGTCGTGGGATGGGGTGGTAATGTTGGAGGCCAGGTGATGGCGGCAATAGTTTTGGGCAGGGGTCTTGGCCAACAGAGGGTTCGAGAGGAGAGTGTGTGCCGGGACAGTAGGAGGCGATGATGAGGGGGTTATGATGGGGATGGAGTTTAGGTTAGAAATTTTGATTGTGTCAGGGGTGTGTTCGACACGGAGAAAATTTGTATGTGTAAAAGCGGAATAAGATTTTGTATGGTTACAGACACGATGCACGCACGGATATTTGTTGAGTAAAGTTATGGAGAAATTTTGTGGAGGAGGGCAAGTACCTCTCCTTTTATAGGAGGTGGGAATCCCATTAGGATAAGGATTTGGGAGGATTTAAATCCCCTTTAGATAAATCTATTATTAAATTAAATAAATTTAAACCAATCAAATCCAAATTCAAATGGAAATCCAATTTAAATATAATTAAAATCCATCATTTAGTATAAATTCAAACAAGAAAATTTTCAATTTCAATATAGATATTAATTAAATCAATCCATGAAATCAAATCGATATTTAAATTGCTACAATAAATTCAAAATATATTTTCCAAAATACTAATAATAATAATTTCAAAAAATAATAAATATTTTTAAATATCTTTTTGAATAATAAAATATTAATATTAATAAATTTTGAAAATCAATTTAAATATTAATAGGAACTATTTCAAAAATACCTTTAAAATAATTTAAGATAATTAATAAAAATTTCAAAAAATAAACTCGTCTTTTTATAATAATAAAATTAAATAATGTTTTTGAAATCTTGATGCGATACTTTTCACAACCTTAAGTAAATAAAAGTAATTACTATTATTTTGAAAATATAAAATATTTTTCTCAAAATATGTACGCTCGCACATATTCGCACTCGTCGAGCAATTATGAAAAATACAATTTCCCTCGCGAGGTACAATACGACTATATGACGTATAAATACAAACAAATTAGTACTAACAAATATAGTAGAAATTTAGGGGTTTTACATCCTACCAAACTTACAAGAATTTCGTCCTCGAAATTAAGAATAGGTAGGGGGTAAGAAGGCACAATGGTATATTGATAAGGAAATATGATCAAGTCATTAGGCGAGGTAAGGAGACTACGTTTAACACAAACGTGCAGTTAAGAAGTTTATGATTTCGATATCTATGAGAATAAATCATGGATATGGAATCGAATGAGGGTCACTAGTTAAGGTGATAAGATCATGATAACGTGAATTTAGGAAATAGGAAGGGATAGCGTAGATCAAAAGAGAATAATCTAGGGACTTGGGAGAGATGGTTCTACGGAGAAGGGTGCATGGTAATTATCTAGGTTGAGGGCACGAATGAAAAGATGATTGGAATCACATTCAAATTTCATGGAAGGTTGTGATAATAGATATGGTATCGACGAGTAGTTCAAAGCGAGGATGTAGTCACCTTGGTTGGTCTATGGCTAACTATCTTGGTAATAGATGGTGGGCAATTAAGGTGATACCTTGGGTCTAAGTATGAGTCTTCATCTAAACAGGTGAAAGATGGAAACCAATATGAGTCCACAGAAGTTGCTTTCGAGTACCAATATGTGGTTCAAAGGCGTGTGAGTAATTCAAAAAGAATTGTCAAGGCTGTCGCAGATGAGACTTTAGAGGGCAAGTTTAGCTATGTCCCCATCCACGTAGAACGATAAATAAAAGTGAACCAAAGTGCACTTGGTTGATCAGACCATCATGCACCGGTTCTGATTAGATAATATGCTAGTGAGCGCTCAATAGCATATGTCATGAACAAGCTTGATAAAGAATTAAGCTTGCAAAAACTAGGCTACATTAGCATCATTTAGTCAAGATGATAAAATATAGACACGTGAGATTATTATTGAAAGAGACTAGAATTAGTTCGAACTACTTAAGAATCTAAGTCGTGTTTGGTGCCTATACAGTCGACCTATTGTCTCCTTGTCTAAGGCTTTGGTCGACCAATAAGGTATGGTCTTTAAAAATTTATAGTCTAGGCAATCCACTTAGTATCTACTATAGTGGGTCATAAGGACGAAGTCTTATGCTAGGCAATCCACTTAGTATCTCCTTTTAAATAATTTAAGATAATTAATAAAAATTTTGAAATATAAACTCGTCTTTTTATAATAATAAAATTAAATAATGTTTTTGAAATCTTGATGCGATACTTTTCACAACCTTAAGTAAATAAAAGTAATTACTATATATTATTTTGAAAATATAAAATATTTTTTCTCAAAATATGTACGCTCGCGCATATTCGCACTCGTCGAGCAGTTACGAAAAATGCAATTTCCCTCGCGACGTACAATACGACTATGTGACGTATAAATATAAGCAAATCAGTACTAACAAATATAGTAGAAATTTAGGGGTTTTATATTAGATTAGTTTTGGATGCATTTTATGGTGTTTGGGGATATGGTTAGCAACCATGTTTATGTGAGACTGTTTATTATTTGGACTGCATCATAATGATCAGTCCACTACATATTAGTTTGTTCAGTCCTTTCATTCTGAAGTTCAGGAGTTAGATTATTGATTCAGTCCCATGTTGTGGCTGACATTATTTGGTATCAGTCAATATATTTTGAGTGTGCAATCCATATTATATCTATATGCTCAGTTCTTTTTTTGTTCAGTCCCTTGGTTGAATGTATATTAGTCTCCATTGTAATGTTGCAGTCCCTTAGATTATGATTCAGTCCATAGTATCTTGTATTAGCTCCTTTTTGGGTTATATGATTAGCAATCCATACCTTTATTGTTATCAGTCCCAAGTTCACACTGTGCAGTCCATACTATCATAGATGTTCAGTCTTAATCTCAACTGTACAGTCCATATCTAGGAGCTTCGTCCAATAGTAGTTGTTAGCCCACATCCTTGGTTCAGTCTTTCATTAGTTCAGCCCCAACATTGGTTATGTATTTAGTCCCATCTCACTCTTATGTTCAGTCACCTATTCTAATATCAGTTAGAGAATTAAGTAAGGGCTTGAGACTAATTCATGTTCAGTCCATACAATGTCAGATCCTTGTTGAATTTTGTCCTGCACATCTAATGTGTGTATAGTCCATCCCTTTTGGTTCAATCATTTATTTTAGTTACAACCTTAAACCTCATCATAGTATCAGTCTCTATTTGTTAGATATTTCAGTCCATTTTAGTAGTTCAGTCAGTACACTGACTTGGAGTCGGGATGAACCACTGTTCAGTCTATGGTTCAGTCCCTGTTGTGAATTAGTATCACGCCCCAGAACCAGAATACTGGAGAGCGGGGGCGAACATAGCCAGCTACGTATATTGAAATGAAGTCCATCACGCTATACGGTCACGGCTGTCTAGATATGAGGGTTTACTACAAGCCAACAGTCTCTTAAGGTCAGGCCTATTGTCTCAATCTCAAACAAGTAATATAATAACAAGATGTTTGACCACCAAATATACAATAAAAGGCGTCCCAAATATTACATATCAGCTTATCATGAAGCTAGTCGTTCAAAATGCTAGGACTAGCAAGAGTTAAGTCATACATGATCAACGCTAGGATTTGTTAATCATGTTTACAGCCCGTAGGCAGACAGTAAGTAAAGTGCATAGAGCTAACAGGTGCTCGTCGGCTAAACGCCTCAAAAGAATAATTTTTACAATAGAGTGAGCGAAACAAAATAGAAAACCCACTCGTAGCCCAGGTTCCTTCTAGTCGCCACCATCGGACTGGAGGTTCGGAAGATCCTCGGGAGCTGCTCCGAAATCTGGCCACACAAAA
Organism: Iris pallida; assembly: GCA_029216955.1. NCBI lineage: Eukaryota > Viridiplantae > Streptophyta > Magnoliopsida > Asparagales > Iridaceae > Iris > Iris pallida. The sequence goes on along the minus strand of JANAVB010022654.1, from coordinate 19,033 downwards.
CCAGCTGGGTCAAACCCCAGAAAGAGCAAGTACCACAAAGGAGACCACGAAATAAGAACAAAAGCCAGCATGTCAGAACATAAGAAAATAGAAGAAAAGTACAAGTAATAAAGAGTGCAACAGGACAATAAACGACTAGTGACGTAGGACCATTCCGGGAGCCAGGTTACAACCCTTAAACCAGACAAGGACCGAGGTTGTAACCATTCGCCTGAACAGCACTCTGTCTCTACCCATTTATTGCTAGAGATAAGTAAAACAAGCATGTACAAGAGTAGCCAGGTACAGGGACTAGACAAGACTTAGACAAGGCTGGACTCCATCCATTCACAAGCGCCAAGCAATTACTACGGCTTACTACTTAACTAACTAGGGTTATCACAAGCCTTAATTACTAACAAGATGCAAGTGAGAATTTCCCAGTCCCAAGCCCTGCAGACCATCCAGTTATCCTTCTGCGGGTTGAGAGTATGGTTGGGTACATCGCCCAGGAGACGATATACCCTTAGGTGACTTAGAGGGTGCAACACATGACAGTGCGCTGGAAATGTGCTCTACTGGTCGGCAAGCTACAAGTCCAATTAAGAGCGTCCAGATAACGAGATTGCCTGTGACTGGAAATTCTCCATGAACTATAGTTTGATCTAATCATTAGCCTAATCCATATTCAGTATGAATCCCTGACCGTGGGAAACCAGGAAGTCACGTCCTAGACATGATGCAAGACAAGACAAGTGGATTGCACAAGCAAGCAAGCAGGAACACCCACGGTGTCAAGTTGATTATACGAGTCAAGTTACAAGTTACAAGTCAAGTCAAGTCAGGAGTGCGCCGCCACGGGCCACTATCAAGTTATCAAGATAAATCATGTCAGGGTACTTGTCAGGAGTGCGCCACGACGGGCCACTATCATGCCAGGTTGGTCATGTCAGGAGTGCACCACTATGGGTCACTGTCGTGTTATGCTAGTTCCTTGTCATACCATGCCATGTACAATAATTATTCCAAACATATTAAGTAAAATCAAGTTTATGACAAAAGGCGTAAAGATATAAAATGGGCTTAAAATATCTAATAAAATATCAATATACAGGGCTATAGAAGAGCCAAGCTAAAAGAAATAAAACCAAAACTCCAAGAGCCAATGGATTGCGCAAGGGATCAGGGGGTTGGATTGCGCAGGTGTCAGCTGCGCAGGGTACCAAGTGCGCAGGGGCACAGGGCGCAGGGGCAGATGGCGCATGGGTCAGATTGCGCATGAACAGACTGCGCAGGAGTAAACTGCACAGGGGTGGATTGCGCATGAACAGACTGCGCAGGAGTGAACTGCGCAGGGGTGGATTGCGCATGAGCAGACTGCGCAGGAGTGAACTGCGCAGGATGAAGTGCGCAGGAATGGTTGGCGCATGGGGCTGAGCGCAGTTCACCATAGGACAAACTGCACGGTCGGCACTGCGCTAAAGAGCGCAGGCCGAGAGGGGCTGCGCAGTCCAGCACTGCGCTAAAGAGCGCAGGCTGCAGGCTGCTACTCCAGGCCGAGAAGAACACCAAGAACACCAAGAATTCAAATTTTCATATCTTTGTCAAATCAAAGCCAAATCTAGATTTTAAAAGTTCTAACTTGAGTAAAATTGAATTCTCTTCCACATGGAAGCATCAAAACCCACAAAAATCCAACCAAAATAGATCAAAACCATGTAAATCCAAAAATAGTCTAAACCTAGATCTAGAACAATGGAGACTCCAAATTACAAAATGTCAAGCACTAATGTTGATCACCATGGCCTAATTTAGCTATTGAACAAATAAAATGTGGTTCTCATGTGGTGGCAAGATGTACTTGCCTATGGTGTGGAGAGTTCTGTGGAGAAAGAAGAAGAAGAAATTAATGGAGGAAGTAATGAAGAGAGAGAGTGTTAGGTGGGGATTTTAATGGTGGAGGATAAGTTGAGTGTAGGGTGGAGGTTAGCTAAGGTGTTCCAATGCATGTTAAACCAAACCAAATCAAATCAAACCAATCCTTCTCCACAAAATAAACCAAGCCAGGTAAAACCCAATTACGAGAACCAAAATCCGCAAGTCAAGCCAATTACAAGTACAGGCCAAATCCGAGAAAATAAATACAGGTCTGAAATACATGCAAGCTTGATAAAATACGTATTCAGAATATGGGTGTTACAATTAGTGCATCGGTATATTAGAGGAGGGAGTGTATCAACTATATAGTGAGCCTATGGCAATTACTTGATACAATTGTATCAGTCCTTAATATACTTTTGCCAATTTTGTTAGTCATTCATATATATATATATATATATATATATATATATATATATATATATATATATATATATATATATATATATATATATATATATATATATATTGTTAGTCATTCATATATATATATATATATATATATATATATATATATATATATATATATATATATATATATATATATATCAGTCGTTGGCTCTTGTAGTATTAGTATCAGTTGCTATTGTTCAGTTATATATATATATATATATATATATATATATATATATATATATATATATTTATATATATATATATATATATATATATATATATATATATTTATATATATATATATATATATATATATATTTATATATATATATATATATATATATATATATATATATATATATATATATATATATATATATATATATATCAGTTGTTGGCTCTTGTAGTATTAGTATCAGTTGCTATTGTTCAGTCATTCTTCATATATATATATATATATATATATATATATATATATATATATATATATATATATATATATATATATATCAGTTGTTGGCTCTTGTAGTATTAGTATCAGTTGCTATTGTTCAGTCATTCTTCATGCCTTAGTCCATTATTGGTTTAGTCTTTTGACATATATCCAGTTCAGTCTCATTGTACAATCCATATCTAATAATGTGTCATACCCTACCACTGAGGTCAGCCCACTGATACTTCTCGAATATCATTCCCCTTTCTAATTTGCTCTGTCCTACTTCATTTTTCATTCAGTCATGTCATTTTAGTATAATCTTTATTCATTCCTTCGTTTCACCCTCTAATTCAGTCCTTACCTGTATTAATGTATCACCTCCCTTGATGTTATTATCAGTCGCAGGATTAGAGGAAGGGCTCGGTTAGTTGTAGGTATCAGATTAGCCTTGATATAAAGAGTTTGTCCTATATTTCCTTGTTAGTCCTGGGGCTTGATCAAAGATAAAAAAACTGATGTAATCGAGATCTGAGAATCACATAAAACTTTATAATGATCAAACTCAAGATCTACGAAGATACAAAAAACCAAATAGCCAGATTACAATATGAAGGAAAGAAATAGAGAAGAGAAGATCTCTCGTTCTTCCTTGCAAATGTGTTACAATTGGGACAGAACGAGTTACAATAATCTAGAGAAAGATGAGATAAAGAAAAGTTGCTGGAGTGTCAAAACACTGTTGCTCAAAGCAAGATTCGCCCCACATGAATTGCTTCCAGGAACCAGCAAGTTGAAGAACTTATGGAACGCTCAAAGTCACCTCTGTTCTGACTCCTCGGATGGACTTATAATGGCGGCGGCAACTCCCTCTCTCTCTCTCTCTTTTCTGACTTATAAAATTCGTAGTCTACCACAAAGGAGGCCAGAAGAGAGTATATATAGAGAGAGGGTGGAAACCCTAGCCGCCTCTTCAGTTATGGAAAGATTGAATCAAATCCCACAAAGATAGCAACGAACTTAATTCATATCCCACAAAGATGGAAACGAAATAAATTCAAATCCCACAAAGATGGAAACAAAATTAATTCAAATCCCATAAAGATGGAAATGAAATTAATTCAAATCTTATGGAAAGATTGAATCAAATCTCACAAAAAGTGGATCTAAATTAATTGTATTAAATCAGTCTTTCCATAACTGACTTATAGTCTGCACAGTCAGCGGAGCCCTTCATGAGCCGCATGGACCGCATGAGCCGCATGAGCCGCATGAGATCGCATGAGACCGCATGTGGCCGCATGCCGCATAAGTCCGTATGGCCGCATATGAGCCGCATGACCGCTGACGGGCTAAGTGCAAAGTACGCCAACAAAATGCCACATTATGCCTCATGAGCCCATGAGCCCGAATCCGAGCCCGAGCCCGAGTCCGAGTCCGAGTCGCTAAGCCCCTTTGGGGCTTAGCTCCAAATGGAATTAATCCAAGAGAATGACAAAAGCATTAATGCTTAATCCTTGGAGCCTTATTCTTACCTCCTAGTAAAATCACCCACATGGTTCCCTCCTTAGGGTCACCACCCCATGTGCATCTCTCAACAACACAACTAAGTATATATGTTGAGATAACTCATGGTGCATTTTCGATGTGGGACTAAACTTTTATAAGGCATGTTGAGAGCAAGCTCTCTCCATGTAAAGAAAGCACCAACAATCCCCCACATATCACAACATATATATGTGTCCAGGGTTGAGCGTTCCCCACAGTAACTGTCCATTTTGTATTAGGATAGATGTCGCTGATAACTTGAATCTTCCTGCATGGGTTAAATAATAATGTGATACAAGAATGGACTACGCCTTGAATTCTGTACCACAATTGTAATTCTTTCCACTCACAAAGTATAGTTACGTGTGCTTCTGGCTGCACATTAAAGGCCCTGTGCCAGCCTGGTTTCAGTGTATAATTTTGGGCATCTACAAGTTTACCCTCAAGAGACGGCCTGATATCTCTTTCCATACATTATAGGTGAGTTCTTTATTAAAGAGACATGGCATGAAGCCTTGTGCTTCCTTGCGGTGCTACGCCGGTATGACATGGCGTAAAGCCGAGGCATTGCCCCTACCTGGAAACCTCATCATAGTGTCATACTACTGTAGCATGAGGTCTCAGCCTCTTTGTAGTGCCAATCTACTCAGCATGAAGCCTAAGGCTTCCTTGCGGTGTTACGCCACAACGACATGGCTTGCAAGGCAGAGGCTTTACCCCTACCTGTGTACCTCATCGTGGTGTCGTGCCACTGTAACATAGGGCCATCCTCCCCTTTGTAGTGTTGTCTACAACTCTTTAATTACGTCATACAGCATTAGGCTACCTGCCTATTTGCGGTACTACGCCGCTATGACTTGGCTTGCAAAGCCGAGGCATTACCCCAGACCTGGGAACCTCATGGTGGAGTCACCCTACTATAGCATAGAGTTTTACTCCTTGTAGTGCTGCTCTACCGTGCTTCCTGTAAAGCACACCAGGCATTCACTCTGCCTGAGAACTCATTAAGGCGTTTAAGCCAACCTTCCACAGGATCTGTTTTTTCTGCAGAAAATACATAGTAGACAACAATGGTTATGGGTTTGTATCCCTTCCATGTTCCAGAGCCTCAACCACTGGAAGATCATACATGAGCTCCCGAAGCCATTCTGTTTCATCTACTGCAGTTTTAAATGCATAGAATTCAGATTCCATGGAGGAACGAGAGAGTATAGTCTGCTTCTTCGACTTCCACGATATAGCAGCTCCACCCAAAAAAAAGACAACCACCTGTGGATCTTTCGCTTTCCACCTCTGAACACCAGCTAGCATCACTGAAGCCTTCCACTATTGTCGGATATCCGTTGTAGTACAGTACATATGTCTGAGTATTCTTGAGATATCTCATCACCCGCTTCACAGCTTTTCGGTGCTCAATCCTTGGGTTGCTTGTGAACCGACTCAGCATTTCCACGACGAAAGCTATGTCAGGCCTTGTGGCACTGGTTGCGTACATCAAACTTTCGATAATGCTATAATACTCCAGCTGCCTGACGCTTTCCCTCGAGTTTGGCTTCAGCTTCTGATCATACCTGTATGGCGTATCGATCCCTAGAAGATCCTTATACCCATAGCATGTGAGCATCTTCTCAATGTAGTGAGATTGTGACAGCGCTACTCCAGTGTCTGTCCGGATGATCTTTATGCCCAAGATGACATCTGCATCCTCCAAGTCCTTCATACTGAACTTGGTTGATTGGAACTTCCTTTCTCCGTGACACAGCCTATATCCGTCCCTAGGATTAGCATGTCATCCACGTACAGACAAACGATGACTCCTCTTCCATCAGCGAACTTTGTGTAAACGTATTTGTCCGTCTCACTGACTCTGTAGCCGTTTGACCTAATAACTTTGTCAAACTTCTCATGCCACATCTGGGAGCCTGCTTCAAACCATACAATGATTTCACCAACTTGCAGACTTTGTCTTCAAGACCTTTGACGATAAATCTATCTGGCTGTTGCATGTAAATCTATTCGGTCAGCTCCCCATTCAGGAATGATGTCTTTACATCCATCTGATATATTACCAACTTATGTATAGCTGCTAGAGCGATTAACATCCTGATGGTGGTCATCCGAGCTACTGGTGCGTACGTGTCAAAGTAGTCTATCCTCTGTTTCTGAGAAAATCCTCTGGCTACCAGCCTGGTCTTAAACTTGTTAATAGTTCCATCTGCCTTCATCTTCTTCTTGAAGATCCATTTACATTCGATGGGCTTTTCTTCTTCAGGTAGATCTACAAACACCCATGTGTTTTTGGAGGTGATAGAGTCAAACTCGTCATTCACTGCCTCCTTCCAGAAGATAGCAACTCTGGTCTTCATCGCCTCATCATAGGTAAGCGGATCTGCTTCCATATGATAGGTGACAAAGTCATCTCCGAAGTCTTTAGGTCTCTTTGCTCGCTTTGCTGACGGCTCTGCGAGTTCTGGTACAAGAGTTATTTCATCAACAACAGCTTCTTCTTGGACTACTGGCCCATATGAGATTTCAGTCCCATTTGTACCTACATCATTTTTCGGAATATCCGAAAGAATAATGTTTTTGTCTTTTGTAAACTTGTCTTCAAAGTATTCAGCATCGCGAGATTCGATGATATGATTTGACTCAATATCAAGAAATCTTCAAGCATCACTCTTCTCGGCATACCCCAAGAAGATCGCCTTCGTAGTCCTTGTCTCCAGCTTCTGAATCTTCAGATCTGGGAGCTTCACATACGCCAGACACCCCCACACTCGAATGACATTCATGTTTGGTCTGACTTTGAACCAGAGTTCATGAGGAGTTACGTCCGAAGTTGCATACGGCACTCTATTTAGAATAAAAGTGGCCGTCAATGTAGCTTCTCCCCAGTAGCATTTAGGAAGACCCACGGTTAGCAGCATTGAGTTCATCATTTCTGTCAATGTTCTGTTCTTCCTCTCTGCTACTCCGTTAGATTGAGGAAGAATACGGAGCAGTAGTCTCGTTTATGATTCCATGTTCTTTGCAGAACAATGTGAATTTATGAGACCAGTACTCCCCACCTCGATCACTTCTCAATCCCTTGAGTTGTTGTCCAGTCTGCCGTTCAGCTTCGGCCCTGAACTCTCTGAACTTCTCGAAAGCTTCGTCTTTAGTCTTGAGCAAGTAGACGAACACGTATTTTGAGAAGTCATCGATGAAGGTTATGAAATACTTTATTTTGGCCTTCGTAGATAAATGTTTGAAGTCACAGATATCGGAGTGCACCAACTCCAGAAGATCTGTGCTTCGATTGACCCGATAAAAGGGTTTCCTTGTGATCTTCATCTGAGCACACACTTCATACTTCTCCACCTTACCCCCACATTTGGAGATAAGTCCTAGACTGGATATTTTGTTAATCCTTTTACAGTGAACATATCCTAGCCTATTATGCCACAACTCAACAGAATAATCAAAAAATGCAACTGCATTAATGTCATTAAACTGGTTGACAAGCTGAATTTTAAACATTCTTTTGGTTTGATAAGCCTTCCGAAAGTATGTTCCCTTCTTGGACATCACCATATGACCAGTATTGATGTCCATCCTCAAGCCTACATTGCAGAGCAGGCTCCCAGAGATCAGGTTCTTGGCAATCACCGGAACATGCTTCACACTTTGAAGCGTCAGAGTATTCCCAGAAGTGAGTTTCAGCTCCACAGTCCCGATCCCCAGAACTTCAGCTTGGGCCTGGTTTGCCATGACAACCTTCTCAGATATCAGCTGGTACGTGATGAACCATTCCTTGCCAGAACAGATATGGCAAGTCGTACCAGTGTCTATCCACCAGTCAGAGTCAACCCCCACAGTTGTGACCTGTGCGATCATAGCAACAATGTTAGAAACCAATGAAACCTTACTAGGCTGACCTTTCTCTGATTATTTAGGCTTGGATCTGCATTCACTCTTGTAGTGGCCTTTCTTGCCACAATTGAAACAAGTCACGTGGGAGTTGGACTTCTGTTGCTTGAAAGAAGGACCTTTCACTTTTAGATTAGTGAAGTCCTTCTTCTTGAGATGAGAAGCCACCTGCTTCCTCTTGGGATCTCTCGTCTGTATTAGATTAGCCTTAGCCAACTGTTTGGACAGAGTGTCCATCTTCTGTTGGGAACGCATCTCATCCTGAATATGGATCTCTTGAAGTAGATCTCCCAAGCTAATATCTAGCTTCTTTTTGAGCATCCGTGCATAGAAGGTACTCCATTCAGCAGAAAGTTTTGAGACGATCCCTCCAACGACAAACTTGTCGGGAAGGGGCATCTCTTCGTCTTCCAGTTTCTGACGCAGCTTCAGAAATTCCTTCACCTGTGGCTACATGGACTTCTCGTCCTCAATGAGCAATTTGTGATATTTTTCAACCACAAAATTCTTGCTCATGTTCCTGTCTTCTTCATACAGTTTTTCTACAGACTCCCATATGTCTCTAGCAAATTCCTTCTTCGAGTAGGATTCTTCCAGGGAATCCTCCATAGCATTCAGGATGAGAAGCCTGCAGATGCTATTTTCCTTTCTCCATTTGGCCTGGAGTTTGGTAGCCGCATTGATTGCGGCAGTAGACCCAGTGTGGGTCTTCCTCCAACAGTACATGATCAACATCTTTGAGTTGAATAGTTAGATAAACCTTCCCCTTTCAGACTTGATAATGCTCTCCATCGAACTTTTCCATCTTGCAGTAGTCTGATTGGACGAGCGAAGCATTAATGTTTTCCATCTACAAGGATCTTGCTTTGAGATTGTTAGTCCCGGGACTTGATCAAAGATAAAAAAACTGATGCAATCGAGATCTAAGAGTCACACAAAACTTTGTAGTGATCAAACTCAAGATCTACGAAGATACAAATAGCCAGATTACAATATGAAGGAGGGAAATAGAGAAGAGAAGATCTCTCGTTCTTCCTTGCAAACGTGTTACAATTGGGACAGAACGAGTTACAGTAATCTAGAGAAAGATAAGATGAAGAAAAGTTGATGGGGTGTCAAAACACCGTTGCTCAAAGCAAGATTCGCCCCACACGAATTGCTTCTAGGAACCAGCAAGTTGAAGAACTTGTGGAACGCTCGAAGTCACCTCTGTTCTGACTCCTCGGATGGACTTGCAATGGCGGCAGCAGCTCCCTCTCTCTCTCTTTTCTGACTAATAAAATTCGTAGTCTACCACAAAGGAGGCCAGAAAGAGTATATATAGAGAGAGGATGGAAACCCTAGCCGCCTCTTCAGTTATGGAAAGATTGAATCAAATCCCATAAAGATAGCAACGAACTTAATTCATATCCCACAAAGATGGAAACGAAATTAATTTAAATCCCACAAAGATGGAAATAAAATTAAATCAAATCCCACAAAGATGGAAACGAAATTAATTCAAATCCCACAAAGATGGAAACGAAATTAATTTAAATCCCCCAAAGATGGAAACGAAATTAATTCAAATCTTACGGAAAGATTGAATCAAATCTCACAAAAGTGGATTTGAATTAATTGCATTGAATTAGTCTTTCCATAACTGACTTATAGTCTGTACAGTCAGCGGAGCCCTCCATGAGCCGTATGGACTGCATGAGCCACATGAGACCGCATGAGACCGCATGTGGCCGCATGCCAAATAAGATCGTATGGCCGCATATGAGCCGCATGACTACTGACGTGCTAAGTGCAAAGTGCACCAACAAAGTGCCACATTACGCCTCATAAGCCCATGAGCCCGAGTCCGAGCCCGAGCCCGAGCCTGAGTCCGAGTCCGAGTCCGAGTCCGAGTCGCTAAGCCCATTTGGGGCTTAGCTCCAAATGGACTTAATCCAAGAGAATGACAAAAGCATTAATGCTTAATCCTTGGAGCCTTATTCTTACCTCCTAGTAAAATCACCCACATGGTTCCCTCCTTAGGGTCACCACCCCATGTGCATCTCTCAACAACACAACCAAGTATATATGTTGAGATAACTCATGGTGCATTTCCGATGTGGGACTAAACTTTTACAAGGCATGTTGAGAGCAAGCTCTCTCCATGTAAAGAAAGCACCAACATTCCTTTGTAATCAGCCCAATGTTATTTTTATATCAATTTTAAAATAAGATATAACGAGGGTTATAGCAGCAGGGATGCCTCTCCATAGCAGCGAGTACTCGATCAGAGACTTGTAAAGTAGTGTCCAGTGTATCAATTAGTGTCTAGTGTATCAGTGAGTGCCAAGTGTTTGGGTTTAAGTGCCAGTAAAAGAGAGAGGATTTGGAAGACATTACCAAGTGACAATAGCAAGGCTTATGAAGTAGCAAGAGCGAAAGAATGGGGATGTGAGTGAGAGTGTCTTACTAGGGTGTGTGCCTTAGATAATATGGTGCCAATTTATTGTCATAGAGGTGCCTGATAGTACAGTACTAGGTATCTATACTTTTGTGTATGTAAATATATGGTTTGGTGTCAAGTGTTAAGGGGTTTATGAGGCAGGAGAGTTAGTTTTTAGTTCATATCTTGTTCAGTCCTAATTTACATGTGATCTATCCTACATTTATATTTAGCCCACATATCCTATGTTCAATCCCTTATTTTGTTTAGGTATCAGTAATTATCCCGGGCTCCAATCCTTGTTCCACATTATAGTAGCCTTAATGCTCAGTCCCTATTCCTGTTACAGGGCAATGCCCAAGTGGCAATGCCACATGTGTGGCTTGGCCTGTACTTGTCAATATGGCCATTTGACTGACCTTGTGTGTATGTGTGTCTATATATATATATATATATATATATATATATATATATATATAGTGTGTGTGTGTGTGTACCAGTGTAGGGATATTTGTGCATCTTTGTATTAACAGATAGGCCTAAGTATCAGCGAAGTGTGGGATGGGAAATCACCCAGTTGAGTCCAGTCCCTACTGGACTTTGGTTCAATCCATCCTCTTGTGTTCAGTCTTTCACTCCCCTCCCAGAGCTACATTATAAATCAGTTCATGAGTTAAGAATGTGAAGGAAATCAGCTAATATTCCATCATACATATCTTGATGATCATGCTACATTTAACCCTTTGTATATCAGTCCATATAACATGTAAGAAGCTTACATGTCCAGCCTCTATTAGTAGTTTCAGTCCATGCCCTGATATGTGTGTTCAACCCCTGTGCACCAATATAGAAGGTGTGTAGTGTGTGTGTGAAGTGGTATCAGTTGTATGTGTCTTTGGTGAGTGGTGATCTGTGTACATGAGGTTTTGGGGTGCCAAGTTAACAAGTTTGTGAGTGTGAGTTGAAGTCTAAGTGAGTGTCCCTAGGTGTTCATGAGTGTGTCTAAGTAACATGATATAGGGTTAGATGTGAAATGGGTAAGGGGTATCACTATGGATATAGGAATAGGCAAGAAATTTACCTAATATAGGTAATGAATATATAGGATAGGTGATGTCACTATACAATGTGTATAGAAAATAGGGTTTTAGACATGGGGCTTACCTCTACATTAAATTAGGTAAAGAGCAAAGTTAAGGTATAGGTAGGAGACAAAGATACTTAGGTAAAGTAGCTATGTAATGACTAGAAACCTAAATTGACTAGTTTGACCTAGTCTGGAAAGGTATTAACTAAATCGACCTAGTTTGATCTAGAAAAGGCCTAGAAGGATACAATTAATTCATTAAATACAATGCTTACTCTAGAACACCAAATAACTCTATAATCTCATATATAGGTTTGTGTGACTCCACATTGGGCATCTATCCTCATTTACTGCTCAGGGCTGTTTGCCATAAAATATCAAGCACAACAAATTACAGATGAATTAAACTTGATTGTAAACTCGCTTGAACAAAGGAAAGACTAGAAAGAAATCATAGGAAACAATCTAACTACAATTGTTTAGTTTTGATTCTGGAGGGGTGACGATAGAGGCTTGGAAAAGTGTAGCAACTCTGTCTTACTCCCTGGACTATCTGACACGCTCCTTGCTCTTGAAGAAATTGCCCTACGTAGGTTACCAGCCTTGGATTTCCAACTATTTGCCTGGGTGTGATACCCTGCTATTTATAGTGTTTTCTGTAGTAGCAGATTTTTGGGCCGTATAAGGAGCCACGTGGCTACGTGTCTATCATAGCACACAAAGACTCGATCTCGGGCTGCCAGCTGGTGGGGGTTGTTGAGATTTTGTCATAGCGAATCTGGGTGGTTGAGACTTGGTCAGCCTGCCACGTGTCTCATCGCAAGATAGGATCAGTCTGCTTGAGTCATTTTGACTCGCATAGGCCTTTCAGAGTTCGGCCATGCTGGGCCGCATAAGACTCATGCGGCAGTATCCCTTAGTCTGCATGTAGCTTGGGGACTTTTGAGCCACATAGGTTCTATATTCTAGGCCGCATAAAGCTCATGGGGCTCAGATTGTAGTTACCCTTGGCCGCATGAAGTACATAGATTGAGCCGTATGCGGCTCGGGTCGCAGTCCTTTTGGCCGCATGGCCATGTCTAGTCTAATTATTTCTTATCTTTTTTTGTCAGAGTGACAGAGTTGTCAGAGCTGTCAGAGCTGTCAGTCTTGCCAGAGTTTTCAGCTTTATCAGACCAGAGTTTGTCAGCTTTATCAGAAGGATTGATCAGCTTGGTCGCATAAGTAACTATTCTCTCTGCTGCTCAAAAATTATTCTGGTGAAGATGGGCCGCGGGAGGCGTGCTGAGTCTGTCATACGGCTCTTCTTTATGCGGGTCAATCTGTTCCAGGGTACTCATGCGGTCAGTTGTGATCCGCATGAACCCCATATTTTCCATGCTTCTACAAGACCCCATTCAAAGTTTTTAAATTGCAAATTTGGAATACTTTGAATAAGAAGCATGGACATATATTAAGCCGCAAAAAAATCTTCGAGTCGGGAGAGACGTAGTGCCGCAGGGACATTTTGAGCCGTAGGGACGTTTTTGGGCCGTAGGTAGATCTTGTGCCGCAGGGAGATCTTGTACGGCAGGGAGATCTTGTGCCACAGGAAGATCTTGTCTGCTAGCTGTCACTGATATATTTGATGTCTTGATTTGGTTTTTTTGATTTGGGCTCTTTTTTCGAGATAAAGCTGACGGTTACTAAGGATAAAATCCCTAAATGTCATCATTATCCTTAATAGATACGGGAATCGAAGCGGTGATGACGGTTATTAAGGATAAAAATCCCCAAACGTCATCATTATCTTTAATGGATACGAGAATCGAAGCGGCGTTCATCTGTTTCCACTATGAGGAGCTATAAATATGGGCCATACGGAGAGATTTGTTTTCTTCAGCTTTTCTCCTTCGTCTTCATCATCTTTCTGTCCCAGTTAGCCATGGATCCGAAAGCTTCCAAGTCGACTGATGCTACGGCCAAAGGGAAGGGGCTCGCCTCTCCATCGAGTGATGTGGACTCTCCTTCCGTTCATCCTGATGTGCAACCCTCTGTTAAGGGTAAGGACGGTGCAAAAACGATGACTTAAATTTGAACGGCCATATTGCATATTCTATGCACGGGTTTGTCATAAATTGCCTCTGCGCTTTGGGTACGATCGATATATCCCCCATCTCATGGGACTGCATATGTTCTGTCTGATGGGGCTGTATTGGTTGAGCCGCAAAAGCGCCACTGACCTTCTTGGATACCTCATACTTGAGCCGCATGAGGGCTACAGGGCTGAACCGTATTGATGCCTCGTGACCAAACCGCATATACATCTCAGAACTGATCCGCATAAATGCCTCATGGTTTAGCCGCATAAACATTTGCATAATAGAACCGTATGAGTGCTTTTAAGATTGATCCGCATGCGCACTCCTCATAACTGGGCCGCATCGGGTCTGTTTTGGCTGAATGTTTTTTTTTCCAACCTGCTAACCCCTTCTTTTTTTAATAGGGATCCGTCTAGCGAATTTCTCCAGGACCGGTATCGGCAATAGAGTGAAAATGCACCATTCTGACACACACATCAGACATCTCAAAACTTCCTATGCTTCAGAAGAGTTTTTTCAGCGCCATTTTGGCATACACATTAGACAACTCAGAACTCCTCATGCTTCGGAAGAGTTTTTCCCATGTGGTAGAAAGAACCTTTATACCTCAGAAAGTTGGATGGTGGTCAGGCGTCATCATGAATGTCCTGTTTTCACGGCTCTCCAAGTAGGCAAAACCACCATTAGGGATGTTGTTTTGAAGGCATGGTCTTTTGGAGGAGGGGGGCTAAGGTATCCGCAATACGGAGGGAAGAAAAGCATACTATATTTGCCTTCCTCCGTGCAGCTCCTTGGAGATTCAACAGTCTTGTTTTCTTCTCAGCAATAAAACATGACTTCTTTCGAGGGCCACGAAACTGCTTTTTGGTGAAGGCAAAGTGCTGTCAAACTGACCAAACTATGTATTGCTAGATTTTTCTTTCTTTTCTTTCTGCTGCTGATGTAGTCCTATAAATGTAAGTGATTTTGAATAAGCAGAATACATTCAATCCATTCTTTATTTATAGTATATGTGGTGCTTGTACTAGAGAGCCTAATACAGCATTTGTGTTTGATAAAGGACATCCCACTGGGGGACTTTTTGTGGACCTATTGCCCTTTTGTGCATCTGGTAATGCGAGCAAATAGATTTGAATAATATTTTGTGGACCTATTACTCTTTGGTACACCGATGGTGCGAGTAATTGATTATAATAACTTTGTGGACCTATTACCCTTCTACGCATTGGCGGTACGGGTAATAGATTTGAAACAAAACCCAACGGAGGTAATATGGACGTGATAGGTTTTGTGGTCTTAACACCGTGTCTTTTATCCCGGGTTGGGTACAGGTGTTAAGTTGGAAGACTATCGGTATCAGAGGTAATATAGACGTGTCACATGATAATCAGGCATAATCTTTGGTGGAATAAATTTTGAGACAAAACCTAACAGAGGTAATATGGACATGATAGGTTTTGTGGTCTTAACACCATGTCTTTTATCCTGGGTTGAGTACAGGTGTTAAGTCAAGAGACTATCGGTATCAGAGGTAATATGGACATGATAAATGATAATCAAGAATAATCTTTGGTGGACCTATTACTCTTCCACGTACTGGTGGTGCGAGTAATATATTTTGAGACAAAACCAACAGAGGTAGTATGGACGTGATAGGCTTTGTGGTCTTAACACCATGTCTTTTATCCCGGGTTGGGTACAGGTGTTAAGTCGGAAGATTATCGGTACCAGAGGTAATATGGACGTGACACACGATAATCAAAACCAGAATGTCTGCTCGGAGATAATGATAAACTGGGCAGACTCCTGTGAGGTATAGCATTAGAGTGGGAGTTCAGAGGTATCATCGTACGTGACTCGCCACTCAGGAAGATGCGATAGAGTGTGAGTTCAGAGGTGCTTGGTGTACATAACTCGATAGTTTTAAAGATTTGATGGTTTGAGGGAGTACCAGCATGTCATTAGACATAGTATTTCTTCATGAGTTTGCCGTTTATGGGCATCATGAGTAAGTCTTCGTTCTGTTTTACGAGCCGGTATGCTCCGTTGGAGAATACGTTCTCGATGATGTATGGACCCTCCCACTTGGGCTGGAATTTGCCGGCAGTTTTGTGAGTCATGACCATCGGTCTGCGAACGGCCAAGACGAGATCGCCTACTTGGAATGTCCTCTGCTTGACTTTCTTATTGAATGCTCGAGAGATGCATACTTCATAGAGCTTGATGCTTTGTTGAGCTTGCAAGGGCTTCTCGTCTAACGCTTCCAATTCTTGTAGTCGTCGGCGGTAGTTATCGTCCGATGTTAACCAGTAAGTAAGGGCCACACGAAGTGAGGGGATCTGGATCTCCAATGGGAGAACTGCCTCGCTCCCATACACCAGAGAGAATGGTGTTATTTTCATCCTGACTGGATATATTTTTCAGATGATTGCCCAAAGGATTTGTGTCCCATATACTACGGATCCGGTGAGGGGATAGCAACCATGGGTCCGGCTTCTCAGGAGTGATTATCGAGAGACTTATTTACTAGTATTAGCTTGTGCTAGATTCTCTGTTAGAACTTGGCATGTAAATATAATGAAGGTTTTTTTGTCATTGTAGTTGAGACTTGGATGTTTATATTGTATTACAATTGTTGTTGTTGAGACTTTGTAGTCATTTAGACTTCTTTGATATCTTATCATGCTTTAGATTTGTGATTGAGTATTTACCATTATCATTGTACTTGTCCTCCATTCGAAGTTGAGATCTATGGCGGGTATATTATATTTATGTGAGATATATAGATAGTGTGATAGACAGCGTTCTACTGCCGATGTTGTGGCGTAGGCTGGGTGCTGTTACGCACTCGTGCCCCTATACCGGGTACGAGTCATGACAAGAACCAAAACTAATGTCATCGACATAAAATTATACTAATAAAAGATTATTATTCAATGATTTTATGAAAATTATTGTATCAACCTTGTCTTTTGAAAAACCTTTTTTCAAGTAGAAAAGAACTTAGGCGGTCATGCCAAGCACGAAGGGCTTATTTCAATCCGTATAAGGCTTTCTTCAACATGAAAACATATTCATGGTTTTTGAAATCAGTAAAACTAGGAGGTTGAGCAACATAAACTTCTTCTTTTATAAAACCATTTAAAAAAGTACTTTTAACATCCATTTAAAATAGTTTAAAATCATGAAAACAGACAAAAGCATATAACATGCGAATGGATTCTAAATGCGCAACTAGGGCATACGTCTCATTGTAGTCAATATCTTCCTTTTGGTTGTGTCCTTGAACTACGAGTCGAGCCTTGTTATGTATGACTAAACCATTCTCATTAAGTTTATTTTGGAATACCCATCGGGTGCCAATTACTGGATGATCAATGGGCTTGGGAAAAAGTTTCCAAACTTGATTTTGTTCAAATTGGTTTAATTTCTCTTACATAGCATCTAATCAGTAAATATCACTACAGGCTTCTTCTATGTTTTTAGGCTCTAGTTGTGAGATAAATCCTACACTATAAACCATATCTCTAGTTGAAGAACGAGTACTTACACCTTTTCTGATCTCACCTATTACCAAGTCCTTGGGAAAACTATATCTCTAGTTGAGGAATGAGTACTTACACCTTTTGTGATCTCACCTATTACCAAGTCGTTGGGGTGGTCAACCATGAACTTCATCTTCTTTGGAAGATTCTCCAAGTAGTTGGTTTCGAGTTCCGCTTCGATAGGTGCTTTTCTTAGTATACTGTGGTCCTTATCGTCACTATCGTTGTTCGTCTGACTATTCATCTCATCAAAGGTGATGTTGATTGATTCTTCAATTGACATTGATTTCTTGTTCAAGACTTGCTAACCTTTACTCTTAGCCGCATAACGTAGAAAAATACTTTCAACGGCTTTCGAGTCAAATTTGCTCAAATTATCTTTTGTATTTAAAATAAAATATTTGCAACCAAAATTCTTAAAATAAGAAACAGATGGGGTCCTATTAAACCATAATTCATAGGGAGTCTTCTTTGGTTTAGGTCAAATTAGAATCCTATTCAGAACATAGTATGTTGTATTGACAACTTCAGCCCAAAAATATTTAGGTAGGCTAAACTTGTTTAACATAACTCTACTCATTTCGCTAAGAGTTCCGTTCTTACATTCCACAATGTCATTCTGTTGTGGAGTCCTAGGACAAGAAAATTTATGCAAATATCCATGTGTGTCACAAAATTGCTCAAAGTCAGCATTCTCGAATTTGCCACCATAATCGCTTGGAATGCAAGTGATCATGAAACCTTTCTCATTTTATACCTTTTTACAAAATGTGACAAATTTTGAAAGTACGTCATTTTTATGAGCAAGGAAATATGCCCACGTGTTGGAGTAATCATCTACAATTACAAAGGCATTTAGACTAGCAACTCTATTAGGTCCAAACAGATCCATATGTAATAATTGTAGAGGTCGAGTAGTACTTACATCGTTGATCGATTTAAAAGTTGATTTTATAGCTTTGTTTTTTTCACGGTCACAACATACCATGTCTTTCTTGAAAATGATCTCTAGTAAGCCTCGTACCAATTTTTTTAGATAATCTCGCAATTGTGTCCATGTTTGCATGTCACATGTGCCATAGTTGACTCTCATCATTTTTGGCATATAGGTATCTACCTACATTGTTAGTATCTTCCAAAAGATAGAAAACATAGATATTATCTTCCTTAATTCCTTAAAAATAGTACTGCAAGTTGAGCTATCAACTACAGTACATTTATCTTTAACAAAATTAATACCATAACCATGGTCAGCTAAATGGCTTATGCTGAGTAGTTTATGCTTTAATTTTGTTACAAGACATACATCTTTAATTATGGGATAGGGAGCCTTACCGGCGTTACCAATGCCTATAATGTACCCTTTCAAGTTGTTTCCAAAGGAGACAT
This sequence comes from Iris pallida, assembly GCA_029216955.1. NCBI lineage: Eukaryota > Viridiplantae > Streptophyta > Magnoliopsida > Asparagales > Iridaceae > Iris > Iris pallida. The sequence goes on along the minus strand of JANAVB010022654.1, from coordinate 306 downwards.
ATCCTTCTTTCTTCTTCGACAGTGTTGCAAACAAAGATACATCGCCAGTCATGTGCCATGAGCAACTGTTGTCGAGGATCCACTTGCTTCTAGAATGGGTTGGATATTCCACCTACAAAATAATGTGTGGATGAAACTTTTGGTGCCCTTTTCTTATAGGGTCCTGACAAGTTAGTTTTTGGTACCCAAGTACAAATATTCAAATCTAATTATCTTCTAACTCTATGTGTAGAAGAGATATGACTAGAGTGTCGCAATAGTGACTTCTAGCATGTGCATGAGTGTTAGGTGAAGTGTTGGTCTTGT
>JANAVB010022653.1:0-11739 GCA_029216955.1 Iris pallida | reverse complement strand
GTATCTGGTAGCTTGAAACATAACTTATCGCGGATTAGTTCGTCACATCTGGTCCTGTTTGGTTGTAGGTGGGCTTACTACTTCAATGAGAAGGTATTGAACCTTGTTGGGGTCCGAATACCATATTGGATTCATAGCATGAAAAGATACGTCATCGTGAATTAGTTTACCATCTCCTGTCCTTGTTTGGTTGGGGGGATGGTAAGCTAGTTCAATAGGTGTGTATTGGACCATGTTATAATCCAATTGACTTATTTATTTGAGCAATTTATATTCAGTTATATTGGCATGATATTATGTGTCTTGTTACGTCCCTCTGAGGACCTGGTTATCTCGCCAGGTGTGTACTCTTATTTTCGTAGGTGTTCTAGCCGTGGCCATGATCATCACTATTTCTTCGAGGATGATTGCACTTTGATCGTCTTCGCTTCGCTCGCCAAATTCAGTCTTTTGTATATCATGTATTTTCCTTTACTTGTTGGTAGTGGATTTGTCTCCGCCTAACATATTGTACCAAGACAATTCATTATCATTATATGATATTTTATTATTTATTTTATGTGGATGAGATTATTCATGGTTTTACTGTATTTTATAGCTTACGTATATTATTATACGGCTGGCATGTCTACGTTCCTAGTCCTATGTATTTTGGGACTGGGGCGTTATTTTTGTGGTGGCCCATGTAGGTCAAGATAAATTGTTTGGTTACTTACCGTACCAAGCAAGCCTGCGAATAGGATTAGAAGTCTAGGATCTCATCCACATACTTGACCTTTTCCTCGATTTCATATTCGAACTATCGTTCGACTCATCGACTGCATCTTGCTTGATTCTTTCTGTCATAATTCTTATCTTTCCTTCGTGCTTGCTAGAGATTGACCCTATTAGTTAGATGTCCCAAACACCCTTAGCTTAATTCTTTAAGAATACCCACGACCTGACACACCCTTGACCATTAAGGGAATACAAATAGTATTATCTAGACCATAGAGACTAGAGGAATTTAACCCATTTGGTCAACCAAGCCTTGCTCAATAAAACTGTAGAATGATGGTATAGGAATAAACAAGACTTAGATCCTTATGACTCTTAGACTATTCATATTTGTTTTTATTTCATCTACCATCGTGCATATGTTCTACTATCTAGACTAATGATGCTAATATAGCCTAATATTTGCAAGCTAATTCTTTATCGAGCTTGATCAAGGCGTATGATATTGAGCGGCCGCTCACTAACATATTGTCTAATCAGAACCGGTGCATGATGGTCTGATCAACCGAGTGCATTTTGGTTCGCTTTTATCTATCGTTCTACGTGGGTGGGGACATAGCTAAACTTGCCCTCTAGAATCCCATCCACGACTCTTGACAATTCTTTTGAAATTATTCGATCGTCTTTGAATCACGTATTATTCGATAACGCCTCCTTCGAACTCTATATTGCTTTCGCCTTCACCTATTTTAGAAGGACGATGGCGTTATACTAGAACTTCCTCTAGCCTTCCTATCGACTATGACCATTCTCACTCGATGTTGCTATCTTCATCCTAAACCACTCATCCTTTTCTTGGCCCTATATTCGCTATCATGAACCTTCCAAATCACTTAATTTAGGCATGAACCTAATCGATCTGTTATTCGTGCCTCAACCTACTCTCAAGAACCCATATCTACTAGGTCTCTAACTTATTTTCTCTTGATACCATATCATTATCTATTGCATGATACTCTTGATTTAAACTTTAAACCCTTAATCTTCTACTCGTGCCTTAACTCACGACCCTCATAACCATACCTGTGTTAAATACTATGATTTAGATCACGATTTCTTACGACATAATTTTGTGGAAACATTGTCATTGTTTGTTCTCCCATCGATACCCCCTTGTGTCTTCTCACCCCCTACTAATTCTTAATTTCGAGGACGAAATCCTTTTAAGTTGGGTAGGATGTAAAATTCCTAAATTTCTACTATGTTTTTTATTATTAAATTTGGTACGATTTAAATTTTTATAATTATATGTCGCGTAGTTGCATTGTACGTCGCGCGCAAAATTTTGTTTTCGTAATTGCTCGACGAGTGCGAATATGTGCGAGCGTACATATTTTAGAAAAACGTTTTCTATTTCAAAATAATAGTTATTTTGCTATCATTTCTAAGTTTGTTATTTTTACTTCATTACTAAAAGTTATTAATAATAAATAATTTTTTGAATACTAGAAAAGCATAATTATGTAAAAATTATTTGTGCATATTTGTAATTATTTAATAGTTTATTTATAAATAAATAGTGTAATTTTCGAAATTAATATTATAGCATATTTTTGAATTATAAAAAGTTAATTTTTAAACTAGTATTCTGAATAAATCGGATAAGAATTTCTAAATAAATTTATTTGGATTTTTCAATAAGGATTTTGTCATTATTTGATATTATCTACAATCTAAATATAGATTAAACCCAAATTTGATTTAAATAATTAATTTGGGTCCAAATCCTTATCCAATTAGGATTCTCCTCAACCCTATATATAGGGAGCCTCCACATTATCTTTTCTTCATAAATTCTCCACAATTTTCCACCACAAATATGCGTGCCTCGTGTCGGTGTTCCATCCATCCTCGTGTCAGCCGTGAGTGGCCTCGGGTCCGACCCCGGGTGACTCTCTTATTCCATTCTTTTACAATTACATTATTATTTGTGTCGACAACTCCGACACGATATATCAAATTTCTAACCCTAACCATAATCCCATCTTGTTCGCTGCCATCTCCTTCGTCGTACCCAATCGCAGCCACTCGCAGCCACACATCACCACTACCAACCCCATCACACCCCATCCGTCGACACCAACTCCTTACCACCACCGCGGCAGCCCCAGATCCGCTGCTAGCACCCTCGACTCGCTCGCCGGCCTGCTTGTCTGCAGCGCCGCACCACACCCCAGAACCATCACCCAGCACCATCGCGGCCACCGTCCAGGATGGCACCACCGAATACCCGACCTCCGTCCAAAACCCCAACACCACCATTGCCGATCATCCTCCATCGCGATCATCACCGCCGCCATAACCGACTACCTGACCTTCAAACTCCTCGATACCCATGACCGATTTTCGATCACTAACAAACCACCCCCAAATCCGCGTTGACCACCGCGGCTAGCGCCATCTCCGGCCACCACCTCCAGGAAACAACCAAAAATAAAACCCCAAAATTAAGACACACCACCTGTCACGCCCCGATCCGGAAATCGCTCGTCCTCGCTAGATTTTACCCGAATCATCGTCCTAGCTGGGGCGTGATGCCGCACGAGCCTAGAGTTGCGCTCGTGCAAGGCAAGATAACGGTTCACATAGTGATTACCTCAAAGTGGTAACATAAGCAGCGGAAGGAAACAAAGAATACAATAAGAATCTTTTATTCATGATGAACTGAAGGTTACAAAGGCTCTGAATAGCCCTACTTAACATGCCAATTGGCTACAACGCTCATGATCTCTCTAGCTCACAAAGGATTACATTGTTCCATAAATTATGTCTCTTTATAGCCACCAAGTAGTCTTCGGCCGAACATCTCTATGTCGCAAGTCCGAACGCCTATGCGGTAGCTCCTCTTGAAACGCTAAGGACTCCATGCCTCGGCGTGTCCAAGCCAAGCTCCGCCCCGTGCTGAGCATACCTGAACCTGCACATAAACTAGTGGGAGATCAGTGCTTTCGTCCTCGCTTCGCACTGATCAAGACCTGCTCGCACCCAAACCAAACACTTAATCATTTTAGTGAAACATGCATCTTAATTTGTGCTCTTTCTATTTAGCCTTAGGATCAGTTTCATGGCAATATTTATGCATAGCAACTTTATCATAACGTGTCCACTACCGTGTTCCTGCAGCAGATACAGTTAGGGATAATATGAATGTAAACATAGTGTTCGTGCTCATCTCCGCCCCATTTTCCTTAGCCAGCACTGGTTAGAACTTACGTAAGAAACCATATAATTCATGCAACATTCCGACCATAAACTTAGACAATGCATAAGGGTCGCAGGCCCTGTGCCTGTACCCAACTCTCATCTCAGCCCACCGGCCCTATCTACATGAAGGTCACGGTGTTTCGCACCGTAATGGACTTGGCATCTCTTATGTGTAAGCCTACAATCACTTCGATACGGGTTGCTAGCCCAGTATTCGAAGGATCCCAAACTTACGGATATCATAGCTTATCACAGCATTGGACGGTCGCAATCCGTCCGAATGATGTGCACCATAAATACCACACATAATTCTCTCCTAGGCCGAACGGTCCCGGTGCCCCGGTCGTAACCGTCCGAGGGAAGTCGCACCCGTGCATGGGCCATCCGAGTCCATTGACCATGCAATACGTACCATAGCAAACTTCCATAACATTCCAACCAAATCCTCCGTTGCATAAACATAGTCTCGATCCATAAACGATTTTTCATGCCATAAACATATTCGCGTCTCATAAACATAATCCACCATCCATATGGGGAGCTCCGTCGGCGTTATGTCCCAACACATCCATATTGATGCACGACGCCCAACGGCTTAGTCATCTCGTACTCATATTCAAAGCGTACCATTCGTAAGTCATTCTCATAGCCTAGTTCCGTAGTTACTTAGTCTTTTCGTAGCATAAGTGCACGAGTGCACGTTCATCGCCGTAATCAATGTTCTACGCCTAGTGTTCAATGTTCTTGGAGCCGTGCACATGATGCACACCTCATATTGTCTTTCAATGTTCTAGCATCACCGCCCAACCGCGACTTGTACACTTGATGCACGTCGCTTCAATTGTTCGATTGTTCAATGCTCTACCTTAATGTTCAACACATACTTAGACCTTTCGTCGCCGAGCCACGCTCGCTAACTCGATAACATCTTACACATACAATAACATTTTTTATTAGACGTGAAGGAATAGGGAGAGAGAGTCAAGAACCCGCCCACCTTAAGTCGATACGCCTTGCCGTTTCGTCGAGTTGAAGCGGCTCGCTTCCATAACTTGGTCGCATAGCTAACTCTCAGATTTAGCCATTCCTTGAACTACTCGGTTGATTTGGCCTATCGCGTCAATGCCACAATCCGTTGCAAGGCCATGATTTGGTTTCCCGGACACTTCATTGCATAAGGCAAAATGCCGACCTCTTATCGTCCAGCGTAAAAGTATAGTCTGCACACCAGATCACTAAAATCAGCACTTGCTCAACGGACTCTTTTGCATCGATTCGATTCATAGACAATAAACTCAAAGCTTACCTTTGGCCAACGTAACTCTTGCATCGATTCGCATCGATACCTCATCGGTCAACGCAACTCTTCGAGTCAACGACTCATCGTAATGCACCGAGCGGAACGGGCATTACATAATATACCACTCAAATCAGGTCGTCCTCGAACCAAAACCAACACTTAATCCAAGTGTCTAGCTAATCGTTTTACGATCTAGTACTACTATCGTTGGAATCATACAACTTAGTTTTGGATCATACACATATTTTAGGCGTCCCACCAATATGCATTTCAGCCAAGCTCAGTTGTAGGATATCAGAACACTAACAAGCTCAACTTAATCTCAAGCACCAATCCCGTACTCGACTTAGTCATATCTTAGTGCCTATTCCCAAAATACTCCTCGTAATTTATTCCATACATGCGATCATCTTCCAACTATCTTGCACATAACTTAACTCGAAGCTATTAGTTCGATCTCATAAGTTTCTCCGCGCCACCTAACACTCGCTTGCATCGAGTCATTGCGCACCGATCACATAATTCTCTGCAACGCCTATTAGTCCAACCGTTTGCCTATCTCTCACATAACCCAAGTCTTTCATCCATCATTTATAACACTTGGCCTTAACGACATGGACTAAGTCCATCTTTCACAGATTTCTTTGCCTGTATCCGTACTAAGTCTCGCACACAACTATCCCACACGACCCACGTTCTCGAACTGCCTACGTACCGCTCTGGGGCTACCCCCGCTAGGTAACTTATCCAACATCATGCTCGTGCTCTCCCGACACAAGAGGTCACTTGAGTCTACGATGCTCAAAGGCAACAATCTTCCTGACCCAAGGTCTCTTACGATACGTCTATCTCCTATTCTCGACCGAGTACGAATCCTTTACTCAATTCTCGTATCAATCCCGACTAGTTCGTTTCATAACATAAATCGTGCGCTCAACACACATAGCCTAATCGTTACTCAAATCGATCTACGACACAACTCTTAGGATCGTTCTATTATTCGTCGCTCTCGCGCATTGCAAAAATCCTTGCAATTATCTTACCGCACCGCTATGCTAAGCACATTCCTCGACATCTATTCGATCATCGACCAACCAAGTCTACTTATGCACTCATTCGATCGATCATAACTTTTCTAGCCGTATCGATCTATTCGAAGGCTACTCTCGCTAACTTCCGAAACACGATACTCACTCACTTAGACTTATCTTCATACACTACATTTATTCTCCTCGACGAAATTTCTTATGCGACTTCATTGGGTCATCCTATGGGACTTCAATATTTACTTGATTTGGCGGTCAAGTCTTCTAGGGTCACCTGCCCCGAAACTACGCTCGATAATTGAAGATCATCAACGAGGGACAGTTACAACGAACCATGCTATATCCTATTGCGGAGCCAAATCAATTCCTGATGTTTCCTATGGGACTTTACCCAATCCGACATACATCATAAATCCTCAATTTATCTATCCTCCGCACAACTGATGCGCCGTTACTACTCGACACTTATGCACACTGCGTACCGTTACTACTCGAATCACTCATATTTACCGTCGACTATCCTTGCCAGTCATACGACATCTACTCGCCTCAAGGCCGAGTTTACCTATCGTGATCATAGTCCGACACATTCCGTACTCATCAAAACCATCCTCGAACAACTTTCGCATCAAACTACAAGTCAAATCCGATTTGCCATGTCAGGTAAGTTTGATCATCCCCGCTGTATGAATCGCCATACCAGCGCTCACGCGAAACGATCGCCCTAATTTGGCGTGACGCATGTGTGGTGCTGGAGTTGCACTCGCATAAGACAAGAATATCAACATAGTGGTTATCCACGAATCAATCCAGACACTTTCGATTTCATCCAAGTAACATCCATCCACTCTTAAATTTTCCGAAGCACTCCTACCGTTATCATCCCAATTGCCATAACTTAACTTGCATCTTATTCATCCAACAACAATGCTCAACACAATTTTTGCTCATTCGATCAGAGTATCCCCGAGTTATTGCATATCATCTTTGATACGCCTCAATACCATTGTCGATATGCATATTGAACATCTTCCTTTCATCATCAAACACCCGTTGCAATCATTGCCATTATCCGAACTCGAATACGAATCAATCTCGCACTTATCAAGATCCATTCAGTTGTAATTACTTAACATCGTCGCGACACAATTTCAAATTCACATATCCATTCTCATATCCCTAACTCGCACTTCCAAATCGTGCTACCGACTCCTCGCGCTAACCCAAATCGGTTCGCACGATTTCTCCGTACCTACTCAACTGTAAAACCCCTAAATTTCTACTATATTTTTTCGATTTTGGTGCTAATTTAAAATTTGTATTGTACGTCACGTAGTCGTATTGTACGTCGTGTGCGGAAGTTCGTTTTTTTCGAATTTGCTCGACGAGTGCGAATATGTGCGAGCATACATATCTTTTTAGAAAAATATTTTATTTATTATTTTATAGTTTCAAAATATATATAAAAATTATTTTGCTATCATTTCCAAGTTGTTATTTTAGTTACTAGAAGCCTTCATTTATGCAGTTATTAATGGTGAATGATATTCCTATACTAGAAAAGCATAAATATTACTCGTGCTTGCATATATAATTCATAACATTTTATTAGTTATTTTTAAATAATATTTTTTTCGAAATTATTATAATAGCATTTTTGGAAAATATATTTTAAAAATATTTTGGCAATTTAAATCTTGATTCAATTTTTGGAATTATTTAAATAGATTAGATATTTGGATTTTGAAATTTCTCAATTGATTTTTAAGCCAAAAGAATTTAAATTCGTGCATACATATATTTCAAAATTATTTATTAGTCTATTTTTAATAAAAATGTAATTTTTGAGATTTATTAATATTAATATTTTATTATTCAAAAAGACATTTAAAAATATTTATTATTTTCGAAATTATTATTATTGGTAATTTGAAAATTATATTTGGAAGTTATTGTAGCCATTTAAATATTGATTTAATATTTGGATTTATTTTTATAGAGTAAAATAATATCTATATGTGGAGTTTGAATTATGTTGTTGATTTTAAACTAAAGCATAAAATTAATTTGATTTAAAATTAGATTTTGATTTGGATTTAGATTATTAAATTAAATTAATTTAAATTAATAGATGAATTATCTAACTGGGTTTAAATCCTAATCCTAATCCTATCTAAATGGAAATTCCCACATCCTATAAATAGGCAGGTACTCCTCCATAAATTCCTCACAACCACAAATTTTCTCCACAAATAATTTCCCAAACCCCTCGTGTATCGTGTCCGTGTACGTGTACAATTCTTATTCCACAAGTACATATACACTGCATAAATTCCGTGTCGGACAAACCCCGACACAATCAAAACCTAACCTATTCTAGCTAATTCCCGCCGTCTACCACTGTCCTCGGCCTCGACTCCCTGGCCTTCCCCTGTCAACCCAACTCCGTCTACACCTAACCTGAACCCTACGACTACCTCCCCTAGTCTCGACGATCGCCACCGAAATCCCCGTAACCTTCCTCCTCCCCATACCCGGGGTACTGGCCAGCCACACCAGGGCTGCCACCAGCAACACCAACTACTCTCCGTCGCCCCACAGACCTCCCCGACTACCACAAACAGTGTCGCCACAACCAGACCACCGTCCCGACCAACCCGTCTCCCCGACATCACTAGCAACTACCATCACCACCAAAAATCCCAGCAAAGAAAACTCTAAATAAAACACCACCGCCACCAGCCCTTACCTTCGCCGCGACGGCCAACGCCGCCAGCATCCTCCACCGTGCGGGCGTCTGAGCGAACGCCGTCGTTCCCGATCCACGCCTCCGGATGGAGCGCGCCGCCAGCGCCCAACCGTTGTCTCCGTCGCACGCATCCCCGCGTGGCCGACGACCGCCCTTTTTTCCGCTCCGGTGACCTAACGCCCCGCTTCCATCCACCGCCGGAGCCGACCTCCCCGTGCCCTCTCTTCCGCTCACCTCTGCCTCGTCCTCCGCGACCACGGCGAACCGCCTGTGCCGTTCCCACCGTGCGCGCGTGAACCACGCCGCCGGATCTCCCCTCTCCGTCCGCTCCTCACCTCGCTCCCTCTTGATCCTCTCTGACTATCTCAAACTCCGGCCAACGCGCCGTCGTTTTCCCACCTCAGCACCTCCGCTCGGCGCCGCGCTCACCACCCGTCGAAACCCCCACATCTCCTCCTCCGACCATCTCCCCTCCCTATCTCTCTCCTCTCTTCCTCTCGTCTTCTCTTTCTCTTCCTTTATTTTTTTTCTTTGCTTTTTGTTTTGTTATGAAAAAGCTCTCTCTCTCGAAAGAGAAGAGACTGCTAAAAATTGATTTTTTTTATTTTTATTATATTATTTTCTTTTTGTTTGTTTATATAATTACTTTAGCTTTTGTTGCTTACTGTGTACTGTGAGGGGATATTTTTGATATTAATATTTTATTATTATATTATTACTATTTTTATTATTATGATTATGGTTGTCATTATTATCAAAATTATTTAGTTGTTAATATTAATTTACGAAAATATTATGATAAAGATTTCTAACTATTTTCATAGGTAGTTTTCACCCAAAAAAATGGTACTTGGAAAACATTTTTTTATTATTTTTCCCTAAATTATCTATTTGTTTTCTGCTTAGATTTATATTTTCTAGAAATATTTTGATCAATAAAACGGTAGTCACCAAATTATACCATGAATTTCTAGTCTACTATATAATCTTTTGGCTAATAAAAATATATGGTTTCCTACAAAAACTATATTTTGACAAATTTAGGTTATTTGCCTAGAAACGATTTTTTGATTTTTAAGTATGAATCTATATAAATATTTTTGGGGATATTTTACATACAGTTGTAGGCTAAAGGTAATTTGATAAATTAAGGGTTGCCTACTAGATTTTCAGTCGTAAATTTTAAATTACTTTAACTAATAGTTATTGTATTCGATTATTATAAATAGTCTTATAAATCGTATATAAACCTTATCAAATTTTCTTTAATTATCCTTCTGTCCGAGACCAATCCTGTTATCCTATTCCTTTGTCAAATTCGTAATACCTTATGTCGGTCCTAACTAATTTGACCCTTCTGGACCCAATGGAACCGTCCGTGCCACCATCCGAGGTCACATTGTACAGTTGTTGCACCGGAGTCGCAGATCGTGCCACCTTGATCATGGCAGCACACCAGGCGTCCTACCAGGCAAGATACCTTGCCATCTTGTACTTACATTTGATTCATGATATTTTATATGTTGCTAGTGTTTTTACATTAGTAAGAGTATATCCAAGTATGACTTGGGTGCCATCGATATGTATATCGATGTTTGTGTGTGTGCGTGTGTGTGTGTGTGGACCATATGTGGTAGCGGACTTTCCCGGTGTGTTAAAGTTATGCTTCATAACTTCTTTGACTTGTTGACACGTCTCATACACGACACATGAGTGAGGATCATTGAGTCGACACGAACCTACGTATTCGACTTGCTACCGATACGGGCGGTTCGTGTGTCGGTTCATTTATGGATTATCGGAGTCTAGATAGCGACTTGCATAGAGACGTGGATCGCCAAGACATGGATATGACTTGTGTGATACATGGGCGGGGGAAAACTACTGGGACGTATGAGCTAGCCCAAAGCCTTCTAGATTGCCCGGTTATGGGTTCATGGTTTCCCTGTTATGGGTGTGTCACTAGAGGATATATCCATTGCACGGCCCTGACCACGACGTCAGATACGGTCAGGAGGTATGCTAGTGATGCAAAGTATGAACTAGGGGATATATCCATTGCACGGCCCTGACCACGTCGTCAGATACGGTCAGAGACGTATACTAGTTCATGCGAAAGCCTCTAGTGGATGCTATGCTTTATTCCTACCCACTTATACGTTCCAGTATAGTTTTCGACTTGCATTACACCTAGATGGTTAGGTTCCATTGTGTTGGAGCATGTGGTCTTTTCTTTATCATGTATCATTTACAGTTCATCATGGTATTGTTTTTATGTATCTTGTTACGTCCCTCTGAGGACCTGGTTTTTCCCCAGGTGTGTTCATGTTTTCCACAGGTATCCTAGCCAAGGTCGTGGTCTTCTTCATTCCTTCGAAGACATTTGCGCTTGGTTCGTCTTGCCGTTTTTATCGTTCGATTTATTGTACATTTCTTTCATTGATGGTTGGTAGTGGACTTTGTCTCCGTCCAACGATTGTATCATAAATATTCGAGTTGATATTTATATTATTATTCTTTTCATTGTGGATGAGATTTAGTTTTGTCTTGGATTACTACATTTTACAGCTTATGTATTCATACGAGACCTATGTATTTCGTATAAATACAGCTGGCATGTCTTCGTTCCTAGTCCTACGTATTTTGGGACTGGGGCGTTACAT
>JANAVB010022652.1:0-52291 GCA_029216955.1 Iris pallida | reverse complement strand
TCGGAACTCTGCCTAAAAGTTTTGACAATTTCTGCCTTAATTACAATATAAACAAAAGGTTGTATAGTTTGGCAGAACTTGCAAAAGAGCTACAGGATGTTGAATCTCTCTTTAGGCAGAGTGGTCATGTTTTTGTTTCTAAAAAGGCTTCTACTTCTAAGCCAAAAGGCGGTAAGAAGAAGAATAACATTCAGAAATATACAAACTCAGCAAAGAAGGGCATGGGACCTCAAAGGGCAGTAAAAAAGCCAAAATGTAAATGTTTCAAGTGCAAAGGGTCCGGACATTGGAAGACTGATTGTCCACTTCTCAAACAAGGGAACAAAGAAGGTATATCTCATTTAGTAGTAGCTGAAACATGTTTAGCGGTATTATCTACCGGCACCTGGTGTGTAGATACAGGAGCCACTAATCATGTCTGCAATACATTACAGGGGTTCCAGGAAACCAGATGGCTCAGTGATGGAGAGATATGCTTGTTCATGGGTGATGCTACAAAAGTATCGGTCGTTGCATTAGGAGAAGTTACTTTGTCTTTTGGTAGAAATAAGTCTTTGACATTGAGAGACTGTCTTTATGCACCTTCACTTAAAAGGAATTTAGTTTATGTTTCTATGTTAGTTAAGGATGGATATTCAGTTTATTTTAATGACAATATTGTTATTAGAAAGAATAAACATTTTATCTGTTTTGGTGCATTGGTTGATAATCTGTATGTCATTAATCCTATTTCGTCCACAATACAATTTATAGAAATGAATAATATGTCATCTAACATAAATAAGAGAAAAGAACCTTCTTGTATGAACCAAACGAATCTTTGGCACTTGCGATTGGGGCATATTAACCTAAGAAGAATTCAAAGACTGGTTGAAGATGGACCTTTGAGTTCATTGGAAGTGGAGGCACTACCAGTCTGTGAATCCTGCTTGGAAGGTAAAATGACTAAAAGGCCTTTTACGGCAAAGGGGTATAGGGCCAAAGATGTGTTGGAATTGGTTCAATCTAATTTGTGTGGACCCATGACTATCCAAGCTAGAGGTGGTTTCGAATATTTTGTCATATTTATTGACGATTATTCAAGGTATGGATACATTTATTTGATGCGCCGTAAGTCTGAGTGCTTTAAAAAATTCAAAGAGTACAAGGCTGAAATGGAGAAACGTCATGGAAAATGTATCAAGTCATTACGATCAGATCGTAGTGGCGAGTACCTCTTTAGAGAGTTTAGGGATAATTTATCAGAGGCTTGGATTGCATCCCAATTGACTGCACCTGGAACGCCCCAACAGAATGGTGTAGCCGAAAGAAGGAATAGAACTCTTATGGAGATGGTTAGATCAATGATGAGTTATTCGGATTTACCAGATTCATTTTGGAGATATATCTTAGAGACTGCAACTTATATTTTGAACTTGGTTCCTTCTAAGTCAGTACCTCTTATTCCTACAGAGTTATGGATTGGGCGTAAGCCTAGTCTGAAACATGTTCGCAGTTGGGGTAGTCCAGCATATGTACTGAATGGAAAAGTAGGTAAGTTAGAATCTCGTACAGAAGTACGCTTGTTTGTAGGCTATCCAAGAGGAATGAAAGGAGGTTTATTTTATAGTCCTAAGGACCAGAAGGTCATTGTTAGCACTAATGCCCGATTCTTAGAGGAAGACTATGTGATGAACCGTAAGCCCACAAGTAGAGTTGTTCTAGAAGAACTGAGAGGTGAGACACCAAGTACTTCAGTACCAACAGTACAAGAGAATGAACCACAAATAACTGTACAACGTGACACAAATTTTATACCACAACCGATAGTGCCTCATCGTAGTGGGAGGGTTGTGATACAACCTGATAGATATATGTTCTTGGGAGAGTCGTCAGACTTCATCCTTGATGAACAAGATTATGATCCCTGTACCTACAATGAAGCACTCCAAGATAAAGATGCAGAGTCTTGGCAAAAAGCAATAATATCTAAAATAGAATCTATGAATGATAAAGAGGAAAAGGAACTTTTGTAGGGAGAAAAAGGAAAATTTGAGGGAAAAAAATGGAGGAGAGTAAAATGAAAGGAAATATAATTTTTTTCTTTCTTTGTTTGGATGGACAAAATGTAGGGGAAGGAAAAGTTTAAAAATAATTAGTTACTGTTTACGGATAGCAATATAATTACTATTTGGTCCTTGATATTCTCAAATGATAATTTATCATTCCCTTTATGAGGGGTGGTGGGGTAAATTCACTCATATTCTCCTCATCTCTTTTCATTTTCCTTCCACTTTTGGGAGAAAATATTTTTAGTAGGACCCACCTACTTTTTCCCCTCAAATTTCCCTCCTCCATTTTCTTTCCTCCTTTCCAAACACCCGTTGGCCCATTGGTCATATGGTCAAACTAATTTTAATAATTGATCAAACTCTGTCTCGATATATGAAGCTAGTCAGGATATCTCGGACTCTTGGACATGATCAAGAACAGCTATCTACACAACTCAAGACCGAAGCTATGTTTGCCTGTTCGAGTCTGTATTTCCTTTGAGCAATATATTTTTTATTTTATTGAGTCTAGGAATACGTTGTACACCGAGTCGTACTGGTAAATAGGCTATTCCAAAATGTTTTCAAAATACTTTTAAAATGTCCTTTATTTTGAAAAATATTCATTTAAACAAAAGCTTCAAAAAGGTTTTCAAAAGGGTTTTCAAAAATCCTCAAAAACTAATTTTTAAAACCTAACCTAACCCTGACAGAACTCGGCCAGAGTTCGGCCAGAGTTCGGTTGGTGGCCGTTTGATTTTTGAATCTTCTGAACTTGGTCCTCCTGCAGTTGCGGATTTGACCGAGATTTCCTCAAAGAGTTCTGCCCGAATTCTGCCAGAATTCTGCCAGAATTCTGTCTTTGGAACTCCTATAAATAGAGAAGGATTTCGATCATTTTAACTCACTCATTCACTTTCAATCTTCTCTCTATCTAAAGCATTCAGTCTTCCAAAGAGTTTTCTTGAGCTTTAAATTTCATATCCCAAGCCAATTACAATCCTCTAGTCGATTTGCCAGTGTGGTACGGTCTAGAAGTTTCTGAGTGATTGTAATCAGAAGGCTTGATTGAAGAATACCTCTTCACAATTTAAGTTGGACGAGTTCTTCGTATCAAAGCTCGCATTGTAGAAGTTGCAAGGACTTCGTAAGAAAACTTGCGATTTGCCAATAGTGGATTCAAATGGTAGCAAGAGTTCTACGGACTGGATTAGTCCTCAACAGAGGGAAACCAGTATACATCGCTGTCTTTGCGTTTGCTTTCTACCTCTGCCTTTACTTTACTTAGTTATGATTATTATTCTGTGATCTTGCTGCTAACATTTTTAATTAGTAATATTCCGCTGCCAACTCTATTCACCCCCACTCTAGAGTATTATGCTTTACGATTTGTTCCTACAATTGGTATCAGAGCAGGTACTACAACTAGAGGTAATATATTCTGATCCCAATTGTTCCTACAATTGGTATCAGAGCGGGTGTTACAAGTAAAGCAAGGTAACATTGTAATTATTATTCATTTAATTAATTGTTATATAGATCACAGCACAACACATGGCAACTGTAAAATTCACAAGTGAAGGCCAGGCCACAAACAGACCTCAACTGTTTGATGGTACGAACTATACCTATTGGAAAACACGGATGAGTTTCTTCTTGAAATCACTTGACTTTGATTTATGGTCTATTGTTATTGATGGCTATCAAAAGCTACCTCATATAAATGTTGATGGAGTTTTAGTTGAGAAACCCCATAACAGATATACAGAGGAAGAAAAGAAAAAGGCCAGTCTTGACGTACGTGCTATTAACGCTCTATTTTGTGCTTTAGACAGAACTGAATTTAACAGGGTGTCTATCTACACAACGGCTAATGAATTGTGGAAGCTACTTGAAGTCACACATGAAGGCACGACTCAAGTCAAAGAATCAAAAGTCAGCAGACTTACTCAAGAGTATGAGGTGTTCAAGATAAAGCCCAATGAAACATTTACTCAAATGTTCGAAAGATTCCTGGATATTGTAAATCCTTTGTCCTCCCAAGGCAAAGAGTACAGTAACCATGAAAAGATTCGCAAACTCCTGCGAGCACTCACAAAGAACTGGATTCCAAAGGCTACTGCAATTATTGAAGGGAACGACCTCACCACTATGTCCCTCGAAGTACTCATGGGTAAGCTACTCACTCATGAACTGGAGCTATAAGATTTTGAAGAGCCTGTACCAAAGGAGAAGACGATCGCTTTCAAGGCTCAGCACAGAAAAGATGCTGAAGGTGACTCAGACAGTAATGAATCTGATGCTAAAGATCAAGCACTCCTAGCAAGGAAATTCAAGAGATTCATGAGACATGAGAAGAGAGCCAAAGAAGACAACAGTAGTAACAATTGGTATCAAGATGGTGCTGTCTGCTATGGCTGCAAGAAAAAGGGACACATGAAGAAGGATTGTCCTACAAACTCATCATCAGGCAAGAAGAACAACAGGTATAAAAAAGGAACCTAAAGAGGTCGACATCACGGAAGTATGCCAATACCAGCATATGGCATGAAAGTGAAGCCAGCGACTCAGAAGACGAACAATCAGAAGACACTGCAAATGTATGCTTTATGGCATCCGATCAGGTACCTACTGAACTTGTAGTTGATACTTATGATGACTTCACCATTGAGAAATTAGGAGATGCCTTCAGTAAACTGATAAGTGATTACAGGAAACTGCGTAGTAAATATCAGACCTCTAAGAAGGTACTCAAAGAGTACAAAGGTGACATAGGTAGACTTACCGACCTACTAGCTGAGGTTAGAAATAATGTTAGTGAGTCTGGTGAGCTTTCTTCTATCAAGCTCTTATTACACGAGACTACCAAGTCATCTGAAGAGAAAGACAAAGTTATTGACCAACTGAAAGAAGAACTTTCTAAAGAGAAGAAAAGTCTTCAATGTGCACAAATCAGAATGGAAACACTCACTTCTGATTATACTAAGTTGTATGACACTTCGAAAAGATTGGAAATTAGGTTAGAAAAACAGCCTGAGACTACTGCTTCCTTCCCTAACACGTGTCACTTACCAAAAAATCCGAACATTCCTAAGCCAAACACTGTCAGACCTAACCCTATCAAACCTTTACCCCAAAAGGTTAAGCCCAAATAGGATTATAGGTATGCTTTCTTCTATACTAGAAAACCTAAACCTACCAACCATGCACACCACTCAGCTTTCAACACTCGACATGTACAATGTTATTATTGTGGCCTCATTGGTCATATTTTACCTGCATGTAGAATCAGAAAGCTTGTTGATTTAAATATTTATGCTTGGATACCAAAAGCTTACATTTCAGGACCATACAAGAAATGGGTACCAAAAGTTTCATCTACAAATTGTTTTATAGGTGGAACACCCTTCACATGCTAAAAGCAAATGGATCCTCGACAGTAGTTGTTCACGGCATATGACCGGTGATGCTACATTATTTGCAACACTGTCGAAGAAGAAGAAGGAAGGTTACGTTTCCTATGGTAATAACTTGAAAGAGTATATTATCGGTATCGGTGATGTTGGTAAGTCTCCCTATTATGTAATTAAGGATGTCTGTCTGGTTACCGAGTTGAAACATAATCTACTCAGCATAAGTCATTTAGTTGATCATGGTTGTGGCATCAACATTGGCAAAGACAAAATGTACTATACTTGATAGCTCAACTGGTAGTACTATCTTTGAAGGTATCAGGGAAGACAACATATATGTTTTCTATTTGTTGGAAGAAACTAACATTTCAGGTAGATGCTTAATGGCTAAAAGCGATGAGAGTCATCTTGTAACACCCAATTTTCTAGAAGAGGATAATTTTGAAATTTTGTAATTATGATTATTATTTAATGATATTTATTCATATTATGATTTTTAGTGATTTTTAATTATTTTTAAACTATTTAAATTCATGACTTAAGATTTTAGGTATTTTGCTAGTCAACCGTAGAGACTGTCTACCCTAGAGCCTAGCCATGTGATTAGGATATTTCATTTATCATTTTTAGTTTGAGGGTATTTTTGTCATTTTTGAATTATTTGAATTTAATATATTTTATTAGGAATTTAAAATGATTTATTTGAATGGTGTGATTTAATATTATTTGATTAATCTCCATGTGGTTTAGATTAGCCTAACCTAGATTGGACCTAACCTAGATGGGTCATAACTAACTTAGTGAGCCACTTTGAGAATTAGATGGGTTGGATAAGGGGTTAAGTCAAGTTTAGTTATGGTTAAGTGATTTGCAAGGAACTAGGATAGAACCCTTTGTTCTAGGCCATCTATTTCCCTGGATTCAATCCTAGCCATAGGATGAACCCTAAAAACCCTAACCCTAACTATTATGACCAGCCAAGAGACCCCCCTTGCCTATATAATGTCTCTATGGGGACTTGTGCCTCCTTCTTTAGTAGTTCTTCATTTCTTAAGGAAATAGGTAAGCCTCAATTAAATTCCTTCACAGTTTAATCAATAGGACTCCTTTTTGAGTGAGATTTCTTCCATTATGATCTAATCAATATTCTCTTGCTGTTGGTGGAGTCAAATCTCAGATTTGCATCAATTTGGAGATTTTGGGTGGCTTTGAAGAACTCCTTGTAAGAGACTTTTTGTGTTGGAGAACACCATAGGTAAAATCCTAATCCACCCATTAAAATTCTAGTTTCTTTGCATGTAGACCTAGCCCTAAGTGTCCTGGTCCTGCAGGTATGCCTAGACCTAGATTTCGTGTCCTTTTGTGTCCAAACAGGACACGTATCAGTGCACAATTCTAAGTGTTTGATGAAATGCCCCAATGGGCATTTCGTGTGATTTTTGAGATTATGTTTGAATAGGAAGTTAGTTTTAGGTCTCGCTTACACGTTTCTGTAATTTTTGTGGTGTCTTAGTGTCGTGTCTAGGCTGCATGGACACGTGTACACACGGTCGTGCACACGCGCGTGCGGGCACTGTGCGTGCCCTGCTGCTCGGGCCCATTTCCGACACGGACACGCGTCCCCGACATGTGATACTTGACACACATCATGGGGCAACATCTGTCACCCCATATTTCAAGTTACATGGGCCCATGTGGCGTGTCGGACATGCACGAGCACGTGCACTGGTTTTTGCATGTGCGGTTTTCCTTCGAAAACGGGCACTGATACGCGCGTCTCGTGTCGCGTATACGCGACGAGGACTCGAGACAGGGTGTCCTATCACTAGCTATAGTCTAGGTCGACACGTGGACACAATCTCGTGGGTCGTGTCGCCTTGTGTCGTGCACACGATCGAGGAGAACACGTGCACGCTGATTCTGAATTCTGTGTCCTGTGTTGCTGTTTTTTGGACTTTTGATTGAATGGACACATTTGTGTCCACTTTTGTGGACACAAACACCTCATTTAGCATGAACACAATGTGTTTGTAAGTTACCAACCCTGTTTTATCTTTTTAAATCAATTTTGGATGATTAAAACTCAATTTCCTATGTTTCCTAAACTGTGATACTATCCATATTCTCATGTTCTGTCCAGATTTTGAAAATAAGTTTTGGCAATCATTTTAACCTAATTAATACTGCTATTTGCTTGTAATAAAACCCCTAATATGTTCTCCTATGTGATTTCTAAGAGTGTGTCGAATTGGGACTGTTTTGGATGAGATTTGGGCTTGAAATCTGGGTTTTAATGAAGAGACTAAAACTGAGTTAACTTGGTCTGTTATGAGCATGTTTGAGTCTCATTTAAATTGTATAAGATGTCTTCCAATGTGGTATTAACCAGGACAGTTGTAAACTATTTCCTTAAACTGAATTGGGTTGACTTTTATGTGTTTTAAGGCAAAAATCTGTGATTCCAGTGTGGGGACTGAAAGTGGGTATTTGTGAACTGTTTTACTGAGATTTGGTGTTCTTTAGGAACTGTTAATTGTCCCTTTAATGTATTTGTCTTGGTTATGTTCACTATTAGCCTATTTCACTGTTTCATGTTTCACTCACTGTTAATTTCAGAAATAATATTGTTAACACTCACCTCATTACATGCCTCACCACACACATTGGCACACTTGTTTCACTTCATGCCTCACACACCATGCACTCTCAAGTCACTCTCACACCCTAGTGCATTGCCACACTTCACTCACTATTTTGCCATGCTCACTCCACACTCACATGTTCCACACCATGTTCACATCACTCTCACACCACACATACAAGTCCACACACACATGTTCACTTCACTAGTACACACATACACATATGCACATATTTGTATACTAACATATAGTTGTATTGTTTTCATATGGATAACCTATAGGTGATAAATTCCTATATTAAAATATATTGATATAGTAATATGTGTAATATTTAAGTATAGGTATAATCTTGTAGATGTGATTTATGGTTGTGTGATTCCCTATATTAGAGTTTATAGTCATAATGTACATATGTATTGTTTAGATATAGAATTGAATATGGTATTGCCTATTGGCATATGGTATAGTCTATTGGTCTATTGGCCTATGGTTGTGTTTGTTTAGCTAGTGAGTCTAGTTTAGACTTGTTTAGTCTTATTAGACCTAGAATGGACTAGTTAGCCTAGTGTAGCCTAGTTTGACTTAGGTTTGACTTGGTTGACCTAGTTTGACTTCTAGGGTTGACCAGAGTTGACCAAGAGTTGACTTTGGTCTAGATTTGTCACGACCCGCACCCACTGTGAGGGTACGAGAATGTCACAACGCCCAGCCTACGCCGCAGTGTCGGCGGTAGAATGCTGTCCTAGGTCTACATACATCTAGCAAAATAATACTAAGCAGTAAATGACCTCAATCACAACTAAGGAGAGAGAAAACACGATATGATATAGAACTCAAGGAAATACTGAATATAGAAAAGTCTAGGATAATATTCCAGCAAATATCCAGAGTACATATCTCAGCTACTGAATAAAAAAGAATATATACAACTCAACATCTCTGAACAGAAGTAAAATCTAGCTAAACAGTCTCAAGACAACATGAAGATAAGATAAGGCCTAACTAAACTAGTCTAGGCAGTGGGGTGATGTCCTCAGCTAGAGCTATCCGAAGAAGGTGTCCTCCCAGGCCTCCTCCTCGTACTCTGTAATATTTTTAACAGGTCCAGTCAGGACAGGAGCGAGTACAGTACATCTCAACAGTTCATAGCAGGTTAGAAAATATAATCATGCAGTAAAGTAAGATATAGATACTGAAGAAATGCAGTATGTAAACAGAGAGAGAAAACTGTAATAGAAATATCTACTATAAGTAGAGAGCTAATAGTGACTAGTGAGTCAGAGTAAAATATAAACATGTGAATGGCATAGGAGGTTCATGACTACAGCTAAGAGAGTGATTCATGACTACAGCTACTTGGATAATATTCACATGTCTATTTCTACTCTCCCAACCCCAATCAATACACAAAGATCCGTTCAAGTTATGTTAAGGTTCGTGAAACTTCACATGGATCATAAAATGAGTGGTACGTGAAGGTGATTCAAGGGGGCTCTGTGAACATGAGAGTACATGTGTCACAGGCGGTTCGTGAATCAGAGGAAGCATAGAGATACGTGATGATTCGTGAAACGCACAAAACATGCAGTATCCGATGCTCCCGAAGGGGATAACATCTCATGAAAAGATCCATATAGTAACAATCCGTGTGACCAACGTGACAGTATCAAGTAAAGTAATTTAAAGCAGGAAAATAATTCTAAACAGGATATGAAATGATCTGAGAATGTACTCGCCTCGTATCTGAATGTCTGAAGTAAATGTACTGTCCGAGATGAGATACCTGACTCCTAGTTAGAGCAACACAAGTCAAGATGTATACAGGGGATGATAAATATAATCTATAATGCATCTGCATGCTGTCTAGGTCGAACTAGGCCAAAGTCAACTCTTAGTCAACTAGACTAGTCAAACTAGGTCAACTAGGTCAAGTCCTAGCCCAACAAGTCTAATAAGTCTCACTAGGCCTAACCAAGCCTAGTCTAGCAATCACACACCAATCACAAGGCTATACAAGCTATCAACCCTACAATTTACGTACCACATTATCCATGCTTATATTGTATTACCTATTTTACATATCATACAAGCCTATATAGTTATTTACATATACTCATATATACACATGCCCATATTAGTTTAGACCACTAGGCATATCACACATGGCATGGGTTCATACATTACATGGCATTTTAGCTATGTTATCATAACATGGCTTACATTGCATAACATAGGTTAGGCATATAACATGGCATGTGAATTAGATACTAAATCATGGCATTCAAACATATCATATCCCATATTGTATCTACACAACAATATATATGTCTAATGTATAATACACCTATTGATAGCTATATAATACAATATAGAATACACATATAACATATAGCTACCTATATGTATACCACCCATACATTATATATAAAATATATAATAGTACACACATATTATATATAGGATACCTATATATACCTATATATGTATATATCTCAATACACATATATAGATACATATGTATAGAGAAAAAGGGAAAACACATGTACTCAAGTGTGTGTGTGTGTGTGTCACATGAATGTGTGTGACATGGCATGTGTGTGTACATAGACATGTGAGTGTGAGAGAGATACTTAGTGTGTGACAGTGGATGACTGAAAAACAGTGAAGGGTGTTAGTGAGATAATGGTGTGAAGTGAAGTGAGAACTTGTGAGAAAAAGGGAGCAATCAGTGACATGAATCAAACTCAGTAAAATAGAAAAACAAAAGGAACTCAGTTTCAATACTCCCAGGTTTTGTTACAGGAATAACCCACAATCTCAGGTTTTGAAAGCATATACAAGTTCACAAATCAGAGTTTAGGTGGACTTCATTCTCAAAACAGTGAACTAAAATCAGATTTAACTCAGATTTTAAACAATCAATTCAATACTCCCCCCCCCTCATCTCAGTTATACAATCACAGATTACTAAAAGCCATTCACAAGTTCACAATTCCATTCTCAGGTCTTGTGTTCTCATTTAACATCTAGTTTAATCAATGAAACTCAGATACATACAATTCAAAGAAGGAAACAGTGTAACAGTTAACAGGGAAATGTCCTATACTAACCCATAGCTAAGGTTCACAATATCAATTCCCATAACAGAGATAAGGAAGACAACAATGATATCAATTATAAAGAAACCAAGGAACATAAATTCATTTCAGGTTTTAAAACACAAACTCAGTTCTAGAAATAAGTACCAATCCCAGTTCCTATCAGTTCAGTCCATAGTTCCTTAACAACTGGACTCAAACAACCAATGCACATTCATTCAATACAGGTTCTTTAATGAGGAACCAAATTCTCAGGTAATAACAGTTCAAATAATCACCTAGAGTCTAAACATGAATTAAGCATTCAATTTCAGTTTATCAGGAATATCCCAGGTTTTAAGAAGAACAAACATTGCAATAAAATGAAAAGGAAAACAGTTCAGGGAATGGGAATTCAACATTGCAATGAATGGAAAGGTAATCTCAGGTAATGAAATTCAGCATTTCATTTAGTAAATGGATCTCAGGTTTTTTTGGACAGTTAAAAGTACCACAACTCCTATTCCTTTCCAGTTTAAACAGTGAATCTCAGGTTCAGTTTTAACCCAATACTTAAACATACCATTCTCAGAATTTAACTAAGGAAACAATCTCAGATTAACACATGTAATGTAAAGGGGAACCAATTTCCAGATTAAACAGTGAATCTCAGTTCAACATAAATAGGAAAAACCCTTTCAAATACTAGTATCCCATTTTCCAATACCAAAAGCCTATAATTGAATTTAAATACTTAGCTAACATGAATTATAATATGTGGGGTAATAAAATAGTGCAAAATAGTAAGTGTTCCAAGGAATTAAAGTTAGGAAAACAATGGGAAAACCCATGTATCAGCTGTGTATCAGAAATGCCATTCAAAACCTCACTCGAACCAAATATTCCATCAAAACTTATTCCATTGTGAAAACCTATGCTAGCATAGATTATATAGCATAATTAGGATCAATTTATCAACTAAAACATGAATTAAAACTAATTAAAATGAAATGAAACAGGGAACAAAACTCAGAACACTGGTACACAGTGCACGCACAGCGCATAGCACGTGCACACGCAAATGCGTGTCCGACACGACACGAGGGGTCGTGCCACTTGGGGGACCCCGTGTCAGTCGTGGACACAGCACGTGTGTCGAATCTCGTGGGTCGAAGTGTAGTGTGCACTGCACACCAAGCCCCGAGTAGCAGGGCATTAAACCTGCCAGCGCGCGTGTGTGGGCACCGTACGTCCACGCGTCTGTGGCGACACGATGCGACACAAGAGCGTGCTCAGTGCACAAGAAATCCATAAGCGAGGTGGAGACCTAGCTTTCTATTCAAACACAATCCACAAAATCAAACGAAATACCCTTTGAGGCATTTCGTCGAACACAATCAAACACACGCTGATACGTGTCCAATACGGACACGAAAAGAGTCCAAAACCTAGGGTTAGCCTACCCTACAGTTGGGTGAGGGCTAGGGCTTCCTAAAAATGATTTTTACCAGAATTTAAGGGCATTAAATAGGATTATACCTACAGGTGTTAAATCTCCCAAAAAGCTCCAAAGAGAAGGATCCTTCAAACCACCAAAATCTCTCCAAATTGTTTTCTCCCTGTCAAAAATTATTACCAACAGCAAGAACACAGGATTTAGAGCCTATTGGAATTTGTTTGAAGGAATTTGGAGAAGAAATGGATTTTCTAAGGATTTACAAAGTTGGGGACTCACCTCTTCCAAATGGCAAGTTTCCTAAAGAGGCAACCCTAGTTTTAAGAGCATATAAATAGGGGAGGGGCTAACCAAAGAGTCTATTCAAAATTTCTAGGGTTAGGGCTTGGTTCAATGGGTGTGGGCTATGGGCCATTAAGCCTACTAGTCATAAAATGACTTGTGACTTCACAAGCCATTTCCATATCAAACTAACTCCTAATTTCACCAAATTAATCCCAATGAGTTCATCCTCATGAACTTAAGTCAACCTAGGTTCGCAAATCCTAATCTCTTAGTCAAGACCTAGGTTAGCCACTAGGTTAGTCTACAAGGTCAACTTAAGTCAAAGTCTCTAAAGCACCAAAACAATTATCCTAAAATCACTCAAAAATCACATTAATTATAAATAATAATAATAATTCAAATTAAATTCTAAAATTTTGAAAATGACCAAAATACCCTCATTTGGAAAAACTGGGTGTTACAATCCTACCCACCTTATAAAAATTTCGTCCTCGAAATTAAGATGGTAGCAGGCCTTCTAGGTTAAACCCCCAGCAATAATAGTCTCAGAATCTATCTTAATCATACAGTTGAAAAGTGTAACCTATGGGGTCATGGCATGCAATATCAGTCTGTGGTCTCTTCTAGTTATACCAACCATGCTACAGTACTAGGCAATCACAAGGTATCAAAACATACAAGTAAGGGATGTATCAAGGTTCTCAAAAAGGAATAATAAGGTTAGGTCAACTCACCTCCAGCTAGGTTTGAGAACCAGAACTCCCTCCTGGAAGCAGGGCCCTGGTTGGGGCAGGTATAGCAGGGCAGTACTGCATCCAGTGTGCAGCTGAACCACAGATTAGGCATAATCCTAGTCTCTTTCTACAGTTGTTCCACTTATGTCCAGACTTCTTGTAGTAGGCACAGATAGGCTCCGGCTCAGCTGGCCTCTGCTGGACAGGAGACTGGGCTGGGTATGATGACATAGGCTGGATAAATGGGTACTCCTCAGAATCTGGGTAGGACTGGGTACTGCTCCTCGCCCTCTTGGAGCTAGGCTCTCCCCCTAGAAGCACAGAGTCCCGCAGACGTAGCAACCTCTGGATTTGCTCCCTCATGGCCTCCTCATGAGCTCTCTGTGAATCCATCAACCTTTCTTGGAAAAATGCAAACACCTGGGCTGCATCAAGTAGCAAACCCCCGGGTGGTACAGTATGGAGTGCAGAGGGTAGGGAAGGGCTCTCGGTCTCAGGCAATTCTGCAGCTCTCTCCTGAACGACAGGAGATGAAGGAAGACTCTCTGGCGAGGCTACCACCATCTCCTCAATGGCAGAAGGTGCCACCACCCCATGATCAGATAGAGGGATAACTACCTCCTAAACAGTAGGAGGTGGAGACACACTCTCAGTAGCTGCAGCTGCTCTCAGGCGACGGGCTCGGGTCATGGGTGCCATACTGAAAGAAAGAGAAAGGAAATAAAATATAAATCAATCATTATAGAAGCATAGAAAATATCAGAATGATGATCTATGCGGCTCAGATCAGGAGAACCCCATACGGCTCATACAGGAGCAGTCCTATGCGGTTCAGAGAGACTCTTAGTCTCATGCGGCTCGGGCAGAAGAGTCCATGCGGCTTGCATAGAGACAGTCCTGTGGTTCAAAGAGTCCACTAGCCGCATGTGGTTCAAAGATACATGCGGCTCACAGAGATATGCGGCTCAATGCCACGTGTACCCACGAAGACCCCTTCACACAGCTGGCCATCGAGCAGTCTGCCTATTTAATGCTCTGTCATGATTTGACAGCTGACGGCTCTGACATAAAGTATCATAATGGCCCTGCCATAATGACAGACTCTTGGAAAATAGGAGAAAATCTCTGACGTGATTCGAGATTGATACGTGGCTACTCCCATGCTGCTCCAGTGAAGAACAGCTTCATGCGGCTGGCAAAGATCGTCTTCCTGCGGCTCATCAAAAAGCTATCCCATGCGGCTCGCAGTTGCTATCCTTATGCGGTTCACCAAGGAACCATCTCATACGGCTCGCAAATGCCATACCTATGCGGTTCACCGAGACGCTGTCTCATGCGGTTCATGGATGTCATGCAGCTTTGGCAGAGTCTATCATCAAGACACGTGGCAGAAATTCGATGACAGTTGGCAGCAAAAATGGTTATGAGATGCAAAGATTTACCAGATCCCAATGACCATATCCTCATAATTAATGGGATCAGGTCATATCATTCCTAATCGAACCAATGGGACACGTGGCGGGAGATCCAAGCTACACAATCAAATATGAAGATTTAAAGCAATCGGCATTAATTATTCAAAAGATTTAGTGCTACCCCCCATTTATGGCCCTGATCCTTCACGCCTAGAACGAATGGTCTAGATTGATTAAACATCAGGCGACCGCCACTTTGAGAAAGGGTAATCAGCCAAACCCTAATGATGCTTCCCCACTATTATAAATAGCAGGGTGCCATTCCCTTGTAAAATATACACGGTCAGAGAGGAGATATACAGAGAGAGACCCCCCCTCCAATAATCAGAGAGAAAATACACAGAGAGAGAGAAGCCAGAAGAGCAACAGAGGAGCAAAAAGAGTATTTCTTCGTCAACGCCAACCATCTTTTCACAAGGAGCCAAGACTGCATACCGATCGTCCAAGGAGTAAGGCAGGGCTGCCGTCGCCTTCCCGAGCCTCTATCGTCATCCCCCAGAATCTAAAATAAACAATTGTACTTAGACTGCTGTACCTAGGTATTCGTCCCGAGGCTTTCTTTGTACAAGCGAGTTTGTATTGTGAGTCTAAGTTCAGTCCTCCGATAATTGTTCTGTACTTTTACAATCAATGGCAAACAATCATCAAGGCTGAAAAACTAGTAAATATCAACAAAGGAGAACTCTGCTGGGGACAAACTTCTCCACGGCTGAGGAGTTGGTGACGCAATCGGATGCAGCCAAACTTGGCTCCACGTAACAAAAGATGGTCGTCCGCTTCGACCAACAAGCGTTTGAAGAGATGCTCTCCGAAGGAAGCGCTGGCTCGGTCCAGAAGTGCACCCGTACGACAAAGGCTCACAGAGAGTGGAGGCCAAAATTATTTGCTCCTCCTCAAGCCCCCGATGGGATACCCTCTGTTGCTCAAGACGGCGAGAAGGACTCTTCTGCGGCCCCACTTCAGACCGTAGACAACTCTATTGTCCCCAAGTCCGGCAGAAGAAAATACTATGATGCTGGGCTTGCAGGGGCAAAGAGGAACTCTATACGAACTGAGCCACATAGGGGTGCTAGCCGAGTGAAAAAGACTCATGCGGCCACATCCGCTAGTCGCATGGACAAAGCTCATGCGGCCACAGCCGCTAGCCGTATGAAGAAAAATCATGCGGTCACATCTGTCAGCCGCATGGTTTATGCAGCTACAGTCGCCAAGCACATGGATGAAACACATAAGGCTACAGGAGTTAATCGCTTGCAGAAAACCCATGCGGCCACAATCACCAACCGCATGCGGCCAGCCTGCACGATCATGACTTCTAGTCGCTCAAAAACAACTCATTCAACAGCAGAAGACAATCGCATACAGACAGCCTGCACGGTACCTAACTCTAGCCGCATAGCGTCCGTTTCACGCTTCTCTCGATCTATCTTCGACCGTCTCTCATACGGTCCCGACCCTGATAATTCTCTGGATGATAAGCCAGACTCTGTGGCACCCAACTTGGACTCCTCCTATTACGCACCCACAAGTGCTAAAAGGAGGAAGTCTAGGGCAGCGCAGGCTCATCAAGCCCAGTCAGCTGTTCCAACCTCTGACTATCGGGGTGTCCCGTTGACTATCACACAGGCCTCGGATGGAAAGTTGTATACAACTACTCAAGTCCAGCCCCTGGCGGCAAACAGATAGAGTGGTTCCTCTGACCTGCGGGAGACGATCCTCCACAAACGCAAGGAAAGAGAAGGAGTGTCAGTGTGCAAAGAGTCCTCGCTTGGACATCGTTGCACCCAAATTATCGTCAATTGCTGCTGCAACAATACGGCAATGACGGAAGATCGGCCATCCGTCTTCCAAAGGCTACAGCACCCGAACTCAGAAGATGAGGCACCTCCTGTTGTCTCCTGCATTTTCGCTCAAAAAGTCCCCACCGAAAAGAGAAGGAAAAAGACGAGTATCTCCAGTCCCAAGATATCAACCACTACAGCTAAGAAACTATCGTCTAAACGGTTATCCTCTACTGGTGTATTCCAACACACCCGTTCAAAGACAAAATTTACCACAATGGGAGATTCATCATCCACATCATTGGGGGTTGAGGGAACTGGGGGTAGCACCTCCGAACATCCACAACAATCCGATGTTTCAAGGAGCCGAGCCCGCACAAACGACTCTTCCATCAGGAGCAACAAACGCTGATGTCCCCGAGGACATCCAAGACGAAGCAAGCTCTGAAGCTGGGAGTGCTGCTCCCTCCGAGTCTGAACCAGAAGACAATATTCCTACATATTCCGATGACTTCTCGGTGTATGGGTACGACTCGGAGGGCACATCCTCCACCATTCTTTCCATCACTCCTCACGTAAGAACGGTGTTCATGACGGACAACAATCAAAGTGGTTCCAGCGATCGCCAGTGCATTGACAGTCTCGAAGCCATGTTACTTGCTTTGGTCAAGTCTGTAGACGAGATTAAAGCGGCCCTGCCCACTCTACAAGGAGGAGCGCCTGGTCAAACAAGCACGGGCCCCACGGTCAATATAGATTCGAACTCAGCGGCACAAACCCGGGTAATAATCCTCCCGAAATAACAGCCCCTACCACAACAGATGAGACCCGAGAAGTAAGAAGAGAGGTCCAGGTGCTCCGAGCCATGTTTCATGCCCGAGAAAACGCTCAAGACCTCAGAATACGCAACCATACCCTGCTGAGTGGAGGGATGTTTCATTCCCACCAAGATATAAGCCATTCAACATCAACCCATATGATGGCAAAACCTCAGCAAGTCGGTATATCACTTACTTCAAGGTCACCACCGACCATCTGCCCCATGATGATGTGATCCTCATACGGCTATTCATTGGGGCATTGGAAGGAGTCGCCGTCGATTGGTACCGCAATCTACCGGACAACTGCATCCATTCCTTCGCCGGCTTCAAGTGCATGTTCTTGGAACGATTCTATGAAGTAGGACAAGACGTCACTATGTCCACTCTCATGGACGTCGTCCAAAGGGAGAAGGAGCTAACAAGAAACTACATCGAGCGGTTCCGCCAGACCGCCATGAAGTTGCCTTCCGGAAATCCAGATTCTTCTTTGATTGAAATTTGACAAAAGA
Organism: Iris pallida; assembly: GCA_029216955.1. Classification (NCBI taxonomy): domain Eukaryota; kingdom Viridiplantae; phylum Streptophyta; class Magnoliopsida; order Asparagales; family Iridaceae; genus Iris; species Iris pallida. The sequence goes on along the minus strand of JANAVB010022652.1, from coordinate 34,068 downwards.
GACTGCTTCCAACGATCAGTCTCTGGATGGGCGAGAGTCAATTCAAAGATTGGAAGGCGTTCTTCATCAGCGCCACAAGCGCTGAAGAACGACTGAAGAAGGCACGCCAACTGGGGTTGCACATCTCAGAAGAAGAAAACAAGGGCAAGCGTCCCAACAACGATAATGGGGGTAATCCCTCCAACAATCGGGACAGCAAGGAAAAACAGGCTATGGTGGCCGACACGACCCGGAAGCCCGAGTCACAGCCAACAGACAAGCAATGGCCTCAGATCACTTACGCTTTCGAAGACGGCCATGTCAAGTCTATCTTAGACATGCTCATACAAGGAGGTAGAATTCAGCTTCCTCCACCAAGACGGGAGCCTTGGCCGACTGATTTGGAGAACTCGAAGTTCTGCCATTACCACCGTTATGTACACCACGCTACACATGACTACTACCAACTAAAATGGTACATCCAAAGCCTCATCGATTCGAACGCTCGGGCCATCGACTTCGAAGAGGTAACCGTAGCAGCCAGTATGGTGTCCGTATAATTCGGCAACTTCCCTCCGACGGAAACTCAAGACGGGGTAATCCCCGTCCCTCTCGCGACAATGGAGATTACCAATCTTCCTTCGCCCCGAGAACAAGCTGCTGGTCTAGTACCTCTCACCACCTCACGAGGAGAGGTCATGTGGGTCCATCCAGATTTGGTATCAGAAATAACTCGGCCCTCACCATCTCCCACTAACAAAAAGAGTGGAAAAGTCAGGACATGCCACATAATCTCAGCAGACAACGAGGAAGCTACGGCCATCGTCACGCGATCCGGAGCGCAATCCCGACCTGTGGTTGACAGCCCAGCTGAAAATCATCAACCTAATACAACTGATGCTCCGGGACCGGCTCAGCCTTCGACGACCGACAAGCCTAGGCCGATGAAGACTCGCTTTGACAAATCCCTCCGCAAGGACGCAGCCCAAGGGCTAGAGAGGCCCTACAACTTTGACATCTTAGCACAATTGGCTAACACTCCGGCCAAATTGTCACTGTACGAACTCCTAAGACTTTCTAAGGACGTTCGTATTGCATTGAGCGAAGCGCTCCAAAATGTTGATGCCTATCTGGCTCAATCCAACCTCACCGGGGAGGACTTACCCGTGGATCTCCAAGACAGTGCCTGCATAGGAGCGATGCCCAACATCGTCTTCACTCCGTAGGACATGCTCATCAAAACCAACCTACATGATCGCCCGTTATACTACACAGGATACATCGGCGACGTGAAGGTGGATCGGATGCACATTGATCCTGGCTCTTCCATAAGCATCATCCCGAAGGGCCTGCTACATCATCTTCGCATCCCAATGCATCGCCTGACACCTACAAGTACCGCCATCAGTGGTTTCAATTTGAGCCGGAGCTACCCTATTGGAAAGATTCGTCTGAAGTGTCAAATTGGCGACCTCCAATCCGAATTCACCTGCTACGTCATAGATGCAGACACTTCTTACAACATCCTCTTGGAGCGCCCATGGATACACGATTATATGATCGTGCCTTCCACACTACACCAGTGCTTCAAATATGTCGACAAACACAGCTTCGTGAAGACAAAGTTTGCTGATATCGATCCCTTCAAAGGGGTCGAATCTTACTACTCGGACTCCTGTTTATACGAAAAGTTGAAGAGGCACCTCGATGAAGGAGACGCACAAACTCATACCGAGACAGCCACGGGATCAGAAGGACCCCTGACGATCCATCTCCAAGCTCGCAAACCGGGCAAGTCTGCACCCCTTACCGCCACTCTGCGGAAGGACGCGATCAGCCTCTCGGCGCAAGAAGAGCAGATGATAATCCGGCTGCCAAGGTCCGGCCAAGTGCCGAGACCCATAACGGGGCCCCTGACAATCCGACTGCCGAGAGTCAGTCAACCACAAGCAGGGAAGCTCAACCCCTCGGACAGGCCACTGACAATACGCCTTTCCAAAAAAGGTTGTCACCTCGATGCAAGGTCTGACACTTCCAGTGAACCAGCCACTCCTTGCTCCACATCGAATGCCAAACTGGAGGTCGCCAGTCTGCCAACAACTCCATGCTCTGCTCCATCAACTAAACCACTGACAATCAAGCTTCCTAGGTCGTCCTCTCAGTCTTCGTTCACACAGGGGGTAGCCGAAGAGGAACCGGAGCTAGCCAAGTATGTGGCTGCCCACACTGATGTCCCCTCCGCTGATGATGTAATCCCCCTAGAAAAGATACCTTACTTCATCAATAAAGGGTTATCTTTGAACTACACCGAGCTCAATAAGCTATGTACAATGTATGCTATGGAACACGGTATAGGCGCTCACCTACACACACAGGTGACAAATGTGTACACCGCGATCCAGCTTACTCTAGTAGAAGACGCTTACCGAATATTCGAGGGAGGAGATCACCCGATCATCTTCGGCCGGACGAACAACCCTCATCCCCTTACCATAGAAGAAGTCGACCTCGGGTCATATGCCGAGAGACTGCCTCTGTATCTCTATAGCCCTTAATCCAAATATCTCATGCAGAAACAGGGGTATGATCTGAAGACGACGCCAGGGTTGAACTATGGCACTGGGCGACGATTACCTTTGAAGCCGCCAGTTCCGACGGGCAAACCACGGAACTACTATATCAAAACTCGATGCGGGTTAGGGTATGTAACGCCTACTACGACCCCAAAAAGTTTAGATGAAGAATGCGGCTGGCAGTCACATTCAACGGGATCACCAACTTCCGACTCAGATACCAGCATCGGGGATGTATTCAGACAAGTCATGTCAGTCAACATGGCGTTCGTCGACGCTTACGAAGAAGACGAAGACATCCCCGAAATTCTCGAGCTAGAGCCATGGGCCCAGCAATTAGACACACAATGGGAAAAGCGGTTTGAACTGAGAGAACCTTCTACCAAAGATGAGGTCATACAAGTGGATCTCGGCAGCGAATCTTCTCCAAAATCGATCTTCATCAGTAAAAGCCTAACCGACGAGGAACGGGAGTCGCTGTTAGAACTTGTCAGAGAGTACATTGATGTGTTCGCCTGGAGCTATGAAGACATGCCAGGGTTAAATCCTGACATTGCTCTTCACAAACTTAACATTCGACCAGACGCGAAGCCGGTCAATCAACAGCAGCGACGCTTTCGTCCAGGTATCATGGACGCAATCGAAGCTGACGTCAACAAATTGATAGCCAGCGGTTTCATTCGTAAGGAGCAACATCCCGAATAGGTCGCCAATATAGTACCCGTCCTCAAGAATAATGGGAAGATTCGAATCTGCATCGACTTCCGCAACCTGAACGAGGCATGCCCCAAAGATGAATTTCCCCTTCCTATCACAGACATCATGATCGACAATACCTGCGGCTTCGAACGCATGTCATTCATGGATGGCTTCTCGGCGTACAACCAAATCAAAATATCTCCTGACGACGAAAAGCATACATCATTCCGAACATCGATTGGCACGTACTGCTACACAGTCATGCCTTTCGGTTTAAAGAATGCTGGCGCCACATATCAAAGAGCCATGAGCATTATCTTCAGAGACCAATTACGCAAGACGGTGGAGTGCTATGTTGATGATATAGCCATCAAGAGCCGTAGCAAGGGAGACCATCTGCAGGATCTAAGGACAGTATTCGACCTAATACGAACACACAATTTGAAAATGAACCCTACGAAGTCCTTCCTGGGCGTATCCAGCGGGAAGTTCTTAGGCTTCATCATCACTGCAAAGGGTATCCATGTAGACCCTGAAAAGACAAAAGCAATCATAGAGATGGGTCCTCCGAGAAATCTCCGCGAACTTAGAGGCCTTCAAGGAAGGTTAGCTCAGAAGGTTCATTTCCAACCTATCCGGGCGATGCCGACCATTCACGCACCTCATGAAGAAAGGAGTCTCATTCGTATGGGACGAGAAATGCCAGCGTGCTTTCGACAGCATCAAAGAATATTTGTCAAATCCTCCAGTTCTGGTAGCTCCGGTTCCTGGAAAACCATTCATGCTCTATGTACGAGCAATAGAACACTCCCTCGGGGCTCTGCTGGCACAGAACAACGATGCAGGCCATGAACAGGCCATATATTACCTCAGCCGAATGATGATTAGGCCAGAGCATCGATATACCGCTGTGGAGAAGGAATGCCTTGCCCTGGTGTTCGCCATTCAGAAAACATGATACTATGTCACCGGACAAACGATACATGTGATCTCACGAGTCAACCCTCTAAGGGTCCTCGTGACTAAACCAGGGGCACTCAGCTCTCGACTCGCTACATGGGCAATATTGCTGTCCCCTTATCATATGATCTTCGTCCCCCAAAAGGCAGTCAAAGGTCAAGCCCTGGCAGACTTCTTAGCGGCCCACCCAGGCTCGGAGTCCTCCAGGATATACGAAGAGATCCCAGATGAGGTCGCCGACTCGCATACAACCTCTCACGAAAATATATGTCGAATGTTCTTCGACGGCGCTTCGACGACCGAAACTAAAGGCAATATAGTCGTCGGAGTCGGGGTAGTGCTAATCTCTCCTTCCGGATTGGTGATTAACCGCGCTTATTCCCTCACTGAACTCTGCTCTAACAATGTGGCCGAGTACAACGCTCTGGTCATTGGCCTCCAACTTGCAAGAGAGCTGGGGGTAGAATACCTTGAAGCATACGGCGATTCCCAACTAATCGTCAATCAGATCCGAGGTTCGTACGAGGTCCGCCATGAAGACATGATCCCTTATCATCAAATAGCGATCAATATCATCTCGGCATTTGAGGGGTTCTTCATCGAGCACGACCCCAGACTCCGAAATATTGAAGCCGATGCCCTAGCTGGTCTCGCCGCTTCCCTAGCAGTTTCGAATTACGATCGACAATCAGTGGAAGTGATAGGCCATGAACTGGTCTGTCCCAAAAATAATGTGTAATTCGTCGCAAGTTATTCCGCACAGACGATCGATGTCGCCCCAGATTGGAGACAACCATTCATCGACTTCGTCGTCTACGACATCCTGCCTGAGAACCCAAAGGAAGCTACTTCCATCAGAAGGCGTTCTCTCAGATTCTTCTACGATACAGAGACGAAAATGCTGTATCGCCGCTCCTACGACGGATTACTGCTTCGGTGTCTGTCAAACACAGAAGCCAAAGAAGTCGTACGAGAAGCCCATGACGGTGTCTGCGGGGCCCACCAGCCCGGCCCGAAACTGCAAGACCGTCTTCGCCGAATGGGCTACTATTGGCCCATAATGGTGGCAGACGCGATAGATTATGCTAGAAAGTACAAAGCCTGCCAAGTCCATGCGGACTTCATTCACCAACCATCCGAATTTCTACATCCGACGGTGGCGTCCTAGCCATTCGAAGCATGGGGAATGGACATCATTGGTCCAATCACCCCACCTTCCTCCCGAGGACATCGCTTCATACTTTCGATCACTGATTACTTCTCCAAATGGGCGGAAGCTGTCCCACTTGCAGAAGTCAAAACTTCGAACGTGATCAGCTTCCTTAAGCATCACGTCATCTACCGCTTTGGACTGCCCCGAAGGATCATCCATGATAATGGGCCGCAGTTCCTAAGCCACGTATTCTATCGATTTTGCGATAAACACCGTATTCAGAATATCGCCTCGACGCCGTACAACCCGACAGCGAACGGGTTTGCAGAGGCGTTCAACAAAACAATCATCAAACTTCTCAAGAAGTTTGTCTCCTCCAACAAACGTGACTGGAACGAGAAGCTCGGCGAGTGCTTATGGGCTTATCGCACCACGGTCCGAACACCCACCGGGAATACACCATTCTCCCTGGTATATGGGAGTGAGGCAGTCCTCCCCTTGGAGACCCAGATCCCCTCACTATGTGTTGCCCTCATACATCAATTAATGACAGACGACAACTACCAACGTCGGCTGCAAGAGTTAGAGGCCTTAGATGAAAAGTGCCTCCTAGCTCAGCAAAGGATCGAGCTGTACCAAGCACGCATCTCAGGAGCCTTCAACAAGAAGGTCAAAATCAGAACATTCCAGGTAGGCAATCTCGTCTTGGCAGTCCGGAGGCCAATGGTCATGACTCACAAGACCGCCGACAAATTCCAGCCAAAGTGGGAGGGCCCATTTATCATTGAGACGGTATTCTCCAACGGTGCTTACCGTCTTGCAAAGCAAAACGGAGACTTGCTCATGCTGCCCGTCAACGGCAAGTTCCTGAAGAAATATTATGTCTAAACAACATTCGCTACAAGATTATCGAGTCATGTGCCGGCTGGTACCACTGAACTCACACCCTCAATATTTCAGATTATCGAGTCATGTGCCGGCTGGTACCACTGAACTCACACCCACAATATTTCAGATTATCGAGTCATGTACCTGCTGGTGCCCCTGAACTCACCTCCATATCCCCTTCAGATTATTGAGTCATGTACCCGCTGGTGCTGCTGGACTCCCACTTTTTTAATATGTTAATTTACCGAGTTATGTACCCGCTGGTGCCTCTGAACTCACATTCCGATCACTCTTTCAGATAGTAAGTCATGTACGATTATACCTCTAAACTTTCGTCCTGGAAGAGATCCTCCCTCATGATCCACTAACCCGCGCTCAGTGCACAAAAAAGGGTAATCGATCCACAAAAATTCCGAAAAACGGCCATGTCCTCATTACCTCTGAGTCGTTTTCACTTCCACCAAAAACAAACCGCTCCCTCACATAGAGCTTCCACGTTCTCCTACCTCTGAGTCGTTCTATGTACCCCCTCTTTATTGAGCCCACTTCTGCCATGTTATCATTACCTCTGAGTGGGAAGGCTCCGTCGAAGAAACCTTCATGCTTGCCATGTCCACATTATCTCTGAGCAAGTGTGTCGGTCTCCTTTCGACCTATTATCTGTACCCACAACCGGAGTACGACAAGGATAATAGGTCCACAAATGTCCGCTGTTGACTACAAATATCTTCCGTGAAACCTTCCCTGCCATGTCCTCATTACCTCTGAGCAGGAAGATTCTACGGTAAAACCCTCATGCTTGCCATGTCCTCATAACCTCTGAGCAAATATGCTGGTTTTCCTTTCACCCTATTATCCGTATCCCGAACCAGGGTACGCCAAGGATAATAGGTCCACAAATATTCCTTTGCTAAGCTTCTTAGCATAAATCCACCACCCCACCATGCCCCGGGAGCCCAGCTGCTCTACGGCATTCGTTTTTCCCAACACCGAGAACATCCGTGACTACTTTGCCACGGCTGTTCCGGACATCCTGTCTAAACTTGTTATCCGTACCTAAAACTAAGGTATGCCTAGGATAACAGGTCCACAAATAAACCCCCAGCAAGTCCAATTTCACAGATGCCACAAGTACAAGAAAGAGATGATGAGTTGAAACATGCTCATTTATTCAAAATTCAACGTACTACTTCATTTGGGATCACATCCCTTACAAAAAAAAGAGAAGAAAGAAAAAAAAGAGAAAGCAAAGAAAGCAGACAGCTGATCACTGCTCTGGGCACATAACGCCCTGAGACGGTTCGTCAGCAAAACAATCGACCGCTCGAACCTCTGGGAGGCTCGACGCTCCGCCTCGTGGGTCAGCACCGCCTCGTCCTCCAGGTGAGCGTGAGCCTGCCAGTTATCCTCAAATTTTTTAAAGGCCCGCTCCAGGTTATCAGAAGATCGGGAAACCTTCTCGGCCTCCCGAACGATTGATGCCTGCTCCGCCTGAGCAGCCTCCAGCTCTGACTCTAAGAAGGCCAATTCCCTCTGGAGTCCAAGAATACGCTCCTTCGTGCCAGCGATTCCACGAGAAGCAGACTCTTCCCGAGCACGGCAAGCCTGACTCCTACGACCCAGCTGGTCATACAAAGCAGAGAACTTATCAAGGTCTTCCCGTACAACTGGCCCAGCCATATCTCGGGCTAGCTTAATCCTATTCCGAGTAGCAAGGAGGAAGCCCCGCTCCCGCTTGATCGCAGCAGGCAAGCCCGCCTGTCGTATCTCCAGTAGTTGGGTCACAAGCTGATCAGCTTCTGTCAGCTTAGGTTCCAGCAGTGCAGCCAATCCCACCCCGCCAGGAAGGGACTTCAAGGTTGCAATCAGACCCCGAGCACACTAGAGAGATAGAGAAAATAGGGTCCCCCGTTCCATGGCAGCATCTACGCCCCTTTTTAAATAACGATAGAAACTGTCGACCACGTCCTGTGTCACCTCGTCCAGAGTCTCCGTGGAGGCGGGTGTCAATGGAAGTGTGGCTGGCAGCACCGAAGAAGACGCAACAGAATCCACCGCTCCTGCTACAAGAGAAACCAGCTCCACACGGAAGGACGCTTGAACAGCGGCCAACTCCTCTTCGGTAGCCTGCAAAATTTGAATTCTCGGTAGGGTCGAGAGGTCAGTCTCCGGAGCCGTATAACCTACGGAGGATGAGGCGGAGACCATCGCCAACCCCATTCCCGTCGGCCTGGAGCTGGCAGGAGGCTCCTCGACATGGGACGGCAAAGAAGAGGGAACGCTCCTTTCTTCCAGATCACGGCAGGCCGAGCCTTCCCCAAGAACATTCGCGGTGGGGAGTAAAGGGTCAGGACCTACAGGGCCAAGGCAACCTTGAATCAATTTGACCCGGAGGATATGTTGATAGAGCAAATAAGCCCCCTCACTAGTCAATATCTGGCTTATTTTACCAGTGGAGGAGCGTGAAGGCCGAGGTTCACCTGCAGCCACCATATCCCCTTCACCAACAGCCTCCGAGTCAGGTATAATAGACTCCTCCTCCCTTGCATCCTCGGGAGGGGGCGCACCGAGATCGGCATCGCATTGCTGAAGATCAGCGGTCTCAGGGGCGGGTCCAAGGAAACCTTCGTCACCCCGGGCCGAGGTTTCAGCAACCTGGGAACTTCCATCCACCGTTGAGAGAGCACCCGCAGAAAAGACCGCGGCGCATACGCCGCTAATCAAAGCAGCAAGGGCCGGATCAACTCCAGGGGAAATAGATGGTTCAGGAAAGGACGGTTCATCAGACATCTACAAAGAAAAGTAATGAAGTCATATCTCCTGAAAAGAAGAGAACTACAACAAAGAGAAGGCTCCGACTTACCTCTGGAATGTCGTCTACATCCTCACCCTTCTCCGTAATAAGCAGTCTACGGGGACCGACCGCCGCTCTCTTTACAGAAAAGCTACTCCTCCGCCAGCGGACTCACGCCTGCCTCGCTTACGTGAGGGACCAGGCATGACAGGCGGTAGTTCTACCCGTACCACCTCCGACACAGATGGCAACTGGTCTACTGCTTCATCAAATACAGCCGACGGTTGATCCGTCATCATCTCATCTGCCATGACGGAAGGCTGACCCGCCATTGTCTCGTCACCCGAAGAAAGGGAGTCCTCATCGTCCCGCTCATTACCTTCCTCAATTGTGTCGAAGGACTCGGAATCGGGCGAAGGAACTCTATTCGTCCCTTTCTTCTTTGCCCTCGACGATGTAGCCTTCTCCGTCAGGAGAGTGCCCACAATGAAGCTAGTCCTCGAGTCAAAATCGAGGGGAGGAGGATTCGCCGTAACATGATATAGGGCCGCCAGATGCAGGATTTCCCCTATCACGTTTGCGACAGGGACCAAAAAGCTAGTCCGAGTATGACAGGTGTCATAGTAGCTCCATGCCCTAATACCGTCAAGAATGCTACCTTCAAATCCCAGGTGAGAACTGGGGTGCCCGAGGAATGGCTGACTATATCCAAATTGACGGGCAAACCTACTAGGCAAGTTGGGCTCCAAGTACACAGTGTTGTGATTCCGGTAAACTAGATGCGCCGGGCGAATGTTACGCAGCCAAAAACGCATCTTTTTAGGCAAGAAATGAGAAGGTCCAACCCCATCAACATGAACACTCCTCACCTCTTGATCAGTGAAACGAGGAAGGGACACGAAGAAATTATACTCGTCCACCCTGGCCAGCATCCTCCGACACGCCGGCATGGTACTACATTCCTAAGGCTGATGGTGATACTTGAAAAGAAACGCATCGTCATCTGTAACACCATCTCCCGTCCCAGGTCTCATCAAGGACTGATAATGCAGCAACAGCCATCCCAGCAAGTAATGATAAGGCAATTCTACACGTTCAAAGTCCATTGCCACGTCACGGGTAATGACCTTGGACGAGAAGGCGCGGAGACCATGCTGAATACTGTACACCATGGCAGGAAGAAGAGCCAGCCTGACCCCAAAGGCCAACTTCACGGAAGGAAGAATGAAGTGGCGACTGATCCTCTCAATAGAACCTGCCCCTCCTGAGACCACGCAGTTGCGCAGCCATACCATTAGAAACCCGGCCAAGAGTGCCTTCTCTGATAGCCGTCGGGTACCATAACAAAAGTAGCTGAAGGAGTCAATCTGGCTCCCGAACCTGTCACTTTTAGACTTCGACCTCCTAGCGGTCGACATCAAGTCCTCTACTTCCCTAGGAGTTAGACGATCTCGGGAAGTAATCCGGCCAGCCGTACTGAATTTGAAAAGGTACGAGACCCAAGATTTAGTATGGGGAGAGTCCCCTTCCGAGCTGTCATTTTTCTGGATAGTCGTTCGGTGACAGGTGCTATGATGGCATAATAGTTCTTAATACACGGCGACAAAACCGGGGAATCGTCGATCCAAATCTTGGAGCTCCTCATTCGTCGGAGTATACACTTCGAAGGGTTCATCCCCCCAGGAGAACTTGGAGACAGCATACATCTCGTGAAGAGCGAGCCCCAATTCTCCAACAGGGGTGAAGAAGGTCCCCGTCCGATGATTGTACATCTCCAGAAGGGCCATGAACAGTGGCTTATTAACGGGCAACCCATGGCTGGTACCCCGGATAGCGTCATAAAGGTTGACTCCCCGCAAAAATACTTCGTATTTTTATAGAATCCATAAGGTCAGATTAGCCCACGGGAGAATGGGGTGTAACTAGCTCGGCAGTACCAACCTGCCAACAGGATAGGACCCTTTGCGAGCAAGCTGGCTCAGGAAGGTATCAGCCTGGGAGAATAAAAAGTTAGGACCAGGGGTGTTGATGAAGGTACCCGGAACTAACCCCATCACGGACCGACTGGCCGGATCTTTGACCGCGTGCACTGACCCAGTGGCTCTGTTATAACGGATGTTACCAACAAACATCCCCGGTCGGGTTAGAGTGAGGGTGTCCGGCATCTGCCTATCCAGAACGATCATATTGAACCACTCAAAAAGGAAATGGTGCTTCATAATAGGGATGTGAATTGGCATCCTGTCCTGGTCAAAATCCCAACTCTCGGAAATATCCAGCACTCGGGAGTTTTCTACGACCAACGCATCCCCAAAGAGGAAGACCGGTTTCAGATACTTCCCATCAGACTGCCCGGAGCTTATCATGTCATCAAGGAATTGAAAAGATTGAACCCTAATAGCATTTAGTCGCTCCAAAGGTTCATTAACAAGTAGCTGTTCGGACACTTGACGAACTAAGTCATCCCGATGTACGCCCGAGGCAAACTGACGCGAGCCTACCATAAGTTCCCCCGCAGGATTCACTGGCAGATTCACTGAAGAAAAAAACAAAAGAAACATGTCAAAAAGATAGCTGAAACACAAAACTACATGATGCTTATGCGGCTCAGTATAGCCTCATGCGGCTCGATTTAAAAAGGTTTATACAGATCAGTTCAAATGAGCTTATGCGGCTCAGTTTGAAAGAGCCCATGCGGTCCAATGCGAATAAGCTTATGCGGTTTCGCTCGAAAGGAACTCATGCGGCTCAGCGCGGAGGAGCTTATGCGGTTCGAAGGGAGTGTATGCGAATATGGTCCGATTTGAATAAGCTTATTCGGCTCGAAAAAGCTTATGCGGCCCTGCGAGGATGAGCTTATGCGGTCCAGCGAGGATGAGCTTATACGGTTCAGTTCGAAATATGCTTAAGCGGCTTAGTCTGAAAGAACTTATGCGGCCCTGATGATGAAGTAGTTATGCAAACAACTTTCATGCGGCTCAGGCCGGGGTCATATCCCATGCGGTCCAAATATGAGTCGTACGCACGGCATACTTGGGAATATAGGCTCGCGCATAAAATATGCGGCATAGCCATGGCAGTTCATATTAATGGCCCTACCAGCAATGGGCGGGTGAACGTCGAAGTGAAGGACGAGCACGTTAGCCATCGGAGGAGCCGCCACGTTCACTACCGTAGTCGATGAAGACGCGGCCTTCTTGCCCTTCGCGACCGCAGAAGATGACGCGGCCTTCTTGCCCGTAGTAGCAGCAGTCTTCTTGGGAGCCATTGCCGATCGCTGAGAGGAGAGGACGAAGAGGAAGTCTGCAACGAAGAGGTCGAGCGAAAGAGAAAAGGTAAAGAAACCCTCAAAGAATAAACTTACTCCTACCTATAGGCGAAGGAGGCTCGAAAAAAAACAAAACAGACATCTCGATCTACGCGCCGCCTAAAAGAATAAACCGCTTCGGTCAAAACAAAACTGACCCTTGGGATCCTCCCCCAAAGAGGCGGCGAATCAAGGGCATTTAATGCAGAAGATTTGCACACGTGGCAAAAAACCTTTTATACGGTCTTACAGCTCATACAGCCAGATAAATCTATGTGGCGGTACCATCTATGCGGTCAACAAAGGCCATGCTTCTTATTCAAAGTATTTCAATTTTACAAATTGAAAACTTTGAAGGGGGTCTTGTAGAAGCATGGAAAATATCAGAATGATGATCTATGTGGCTCAGATCAGGAGAACCCCATGCGGCTCATACAGGAGCAGTCCTATGCAGTTCAGAGAGACTCTTAGTCTCATGCGGCTCGGGCAGAAGAGTCCATACGGCTTGCATAGAGACAGTCCTGCGGTTCAAAGAGTCCACTAGTCGCATGTGGTTCAAAGATACATGCGGCTCACAGAGATATGCGGCTCCATGCCATGTGTACCCACGAAGACCCCTTCACACAGCTGGCCATCGAACAGTCTGCCTATTTAATGCTCTGTCATGATTTGACAGCTGACGGCTCTGACATAAAGTATCATAATGGCCCTGCCATAATGACAGACTCTTAGGAAATAGGAGAAAATCTCTGACGTGATTCGAGATTGACATGTGGCTACTCCCATGCGGCTCCAGTGAAGAACCGCTTCATGCGGCTGGCAAAGATCATCTTCCTGCGGCTCATCAAAAAGCCATCCCATGCGGCTCGCAGTTGCTATCCTTATGCGGTTCACCAAGGAACCATCTCATGCGGCTCGCAAATGCTATACCTATGCGGTTCACCGAGACGCTGTCTCATGCGGTTCATGGATGTCATGCGGCTTTGGCAGAGTCTATCATCAAGACACGTGGCAGAAATTCGATGGGCAGCAAAGATGGTTATGATATACAAAGATTTACCAGATCCCAATGACCATATCCTCATAATTAATGGGATCATGTCATATCATTCCTAATCGAACCAATGGGACACGTGGCGGGAGATCCAAGCTACACAATCAATCATAAAGATTTAAAGCAACCAGCATTAATTATTCAAAAGATTTAGTGCTACCCTCCATTTATGGCCCTGATCCTTCACGCCTAGAACGAATGGTCTAGATTGATTAAACATCAGGCGGCCGCCACTTTGAGAAGAGGTAATCAGCCAAACCCTAATGATGCTTCCCCACTATTATAAATAGCAGGGTGCCATTCCCTTGCAAAATATACACGGTCAGAGAGGAGATATACAGAGAGAGACCCCCCCAATAATCAGAAAGAAAATACACAGAGAAAGAGAAGCCAGAAGAGCAACATAGGAGCAAAAAGAGCATTTCTTCGTCAACGCCAACCATCTTTTCACAAGGAGCCAAGGCTGCATACCGATCGTCCAAGGAGTAAGACAGGGCTGCCGTCGCCTTCCCGAGCCTTTATCGTCACCCCCCAGAATCTAAAATAAACAATTATTCTTAGACTGTTGTACCTAGGTTTTCGTCCCTAGGCTTTCTTTGTACAAGCGAGTTTGTATTGTGAGTCTAAGTTCAGTCCTCCGATAATTGTTCTGTACTTTTACAATCAATGGCAAACAATCATCAAGGCTGAAAAACTAGTAAATATCAACAAAGGGGAACTAGCTACAGGAATTACTATTCAAAGCCAGGCTATACTATCATTCCTAAGACAAGGGCCTAATCACAAGTCATCAAATCATCACACTAAGAAAGAACTACATATGCATAAGCTCTATAAAGCTAAGAAGATCTCTACTCCTAAATTATTTGATGACGGAAAACAATTTATAATAACTTGAATGAAGGTAGAGACGATATATTTAAGAACCTTTCCAAGATATAATCTGATAATCATATGCGTCTGTCCAAAAATCATGATACTCAGAGTCCTCGCCACGCTAGTAAGCAAGGCTGCGATAAACGGTAGAGTACATAACAGGGGCATGCACCTCTATAATCATGTCGTCTGGAATTCTCGCTATGTCGACTAGTATAGCTGCGAGAAATTCCAAATCTCATAACCAAGATACGTACATCCGAAGTCAGGTCTCTATGTTTCGGCCACGCCAGCTAATATAGCTGCGATAAACTCTAGGTTCCATAACCAAGTAGACGTTTTACCATCCCTGTATTCCCGTCGTCATATGTTATCAGAAAAATATCGTAACTCAGGCCATAAAAATTTATCTTGATAGGAAAAATCAAATCAACAACGATCCAACAAAATCAAATTCAATAATCAAGGAGTGAGAGCAACAAAGCAAGGGAAATAATTCAAATTGAAGTTTAATAAGATTCTCAAGGATCGTCCCAGGAATCTTTTAAGGAATCCTAACAGTGATTGAGTACCTTCAAAATATGTATCCTAATCCTACTGCAGGCTGTAGTGATACTCTAGTTCGAGTACCACTACATAAACTCGACCTGCATGGGCCACCACTAAAAACGTGTCATGACCCGCACCCACTGTGAGGGTACGAGAATGTCACAACGCCTAGCCTACGCCGCAGTGTCGGCGGTAGAACGCTGTCCTAGGTCAACATACATCTAGCAAAATAATACTAAGCAGTAAATGAACTCAATCACAACTAAGGAGAGAGAAAACACGATATGATATAGAACTCAAGGAAATACTGAATATAAAAAAGTCTAGGATAATATCCCAGCAAATATCCAGAGTACATATCTCAGCTACTGAATAAGAAAGAATATATACAACTCAACATCTCTGAACAGAAGTAAAATCTAGCTAAACAGTCTCAAGACAACATGAAGATAAGATAAGGCCTAACTAAACTAGTCTAGGCAGTGAGGTGATGTCCTCAGCTAGAGCTATCCGAAGAAGGTATCCTCCCAGGCCTCCTCCTCGTCCTCTGTAATATTTTCAACAGGTCCAGTCAGGTCAGGAGCGAGTACAGTACATCTCAACAGTTCATAGCAGGTTAGGAAATATAATCATACAGTAAAGTAAGATATAGATACTGAAGAAATGCAGTATATAAACAGAGAGAGAAAACTGTAATAGAAATATCTACTATAAGTAGAGAGCTAATAGTGACTAGTGAGGTAGAGTAAAATATAAACATGTGAATGGCATAGGAGGTTCATGACTACAGCTAAGAGAGTGATTCATGACTACAGCTACTTGGATAATATTCACATGTCTATTTCTACTCCCCCAACCCCAATCAATACACAAAGATCCGTTCAAGTTATGTTAAGGTTCGTGAAACTTCACATGGCTCATAAAATGAGTGGTACATGAAGGTAATTCATGGGGGCTCTGTGAACATGAGAGTACATGTGTCACAGGCGGTTCGTGAATCAGATGAAGCATAGAGATACGTGATGATTCGTGAAACGCACAAAACATGCAGTATCCGATGCTCCCGAGGGGGATAACATCTCATGAAAAGATCCATATAGTACCAATCCGTGTGACCAACGTGACAGTATCAAGTAAAGTAATTTAAAGCAGGAAAATAATTCTAAACAGGATATGAAATGATCAGAGAATGTACTCGCCTCGTATCTGAATGTCTGAAGTAAATGTATTGTCCGAGATGAGATACCTGACTCCTAGTTAGAGCAACACAAGTCAAGATGTATACAGGGGATGATAAATGTAATCTACAATGCATCTGCATGCCGTCTAGGTCGAACTAGGCCAAAGTCAACTCTTGGTCAACTAGACTAGTCAAACTAGGTCAACTAGGTCAAGTCCTAGCCCAACAAGTCTAATAAGTCTCACTAGGCCTAACCAAGCCTAGTCTAGCAATCACACACCAATCACAAGGCTATACAAGCTAGCAACCCTATAATTTACATACCACATTATCCTTACATATATTGTATTACCTATTTTACATATCATACAAGCCTATATACTTATTTACATATACTCATATATACACATGCCCATATTAGTTTAGACCACTAGGCATATCACACATGGCATGGGTTCATACATTACATGGCATTTTTAGCTAAGTTATCATAACATGGCTTACATTGCATAACATAGGTTAGGCATATAACATGGCATGTGAATTAGACACTAAATCATGGCATTCAAACATATCATATCCCATATTGTATCTACACAACAATATATATGTCTAATATATAATACACCTATTGATAGCTATATAATACAATATAGAATACACACATAACATATAGCTACCTATATGTATACCACCCATACATTACATATAAAATATATAATAGTACACACATATTATATGTAGGATACCTATATATGTATATATCTCAATACACATATATAGATACATATGTATAGAGGAAAAGGGGAAACACATGTACTCAAGTGTGTGTGTGTGTGTCACATGAATGTGTATGACATGGTATGTGTGTGTGTACATAGACATGTGAGTGTGAGAGAGATACTTAGTGTGTGACAGTGGATGACTGAAAAACAGTGAAGGGTGTTAGTGAGATAATGGTGTGAAGTGAAGTGAGAACTTGTGAGAAACAGGGAGCAATCAGTGACATGAATCAAACTCAGTAAAATAGAAAAACAAAAGGAACTCAGTTTCAATACTCCCAGGTTTTGTTACAGGAATAACCCACAATCTCAGGTTTTGAAAGCATATACAAGTTCACAAATCAGAGTTTAGGTGGACTTTATTCTCAAAACAGTGAACTAAAATCAGATTTAACTCAGATTTTAAACAATCAATTCAATACTCCCCCCCCCCCCCCTCATCTCAGTTATACAATCACAGATTACTAAAAGCCATTCACAAGTTCACAATTCCATTCTCAGGTCTTGTGTTCTCATTTAACATCTAGTTTAATCAATGAAACTCAGATACATGCAATTCAAAAAAGGAAACAGTCTAACAGTTAACAGGGAAATGTCCTATACTAACCCATAGCTAAGGTTCACAATATCAATTCCCATAACAGAGATAAGGAAGACAACAATGATATCAATTATAAGGAAACCAAGGAACATAAATTTATTTCAGGTTTTAAAACACAAACTCAGTTTTAGAAAGAAGTACCAATCCCAGTTCCTACCAGTTCAGTCCATAGTTCCTTAACAACTGGACTCAAACAACCAATGCACATTCATTCAATACAGGTTCTTTAATGAGGAACCAAATTCCCAGGTAATAACAGTTCAAATAATCACCTAGAGTCTAAACATGAATTAAGCATTCAATTTCAGTTTATCAGGAATATCCTAGGTTTTTAAGAAGAACAAACATTGCAATAAAATGAAAAGGAAAACAGTTCAGGGAATGGGAATTCAACATTGCAATGAATGGAAAGGTAATCTCAGGTAATGAAATTCAGCATTTCATTTAGTAAATAGATCTCAGGTTTTTTTGGACAATTAAAAGTACCACAACTCCTCTTCCTTTCCAGTTTAAACAGTGAATCTCAGGTTCAGTTTTAACCCAATACTTAAACATACCATTCTCAGAGTTTAACTAAGGAAACAATCTCAGATTAACACATGTAATGTAAAGGGGAACCAATTTCCAGATTAAACAGTGAATCTCAGTTCAACATAAATAGAAAAAACCCTTTCAAATACTAGTATCCCATTTCCCAATTCCAAAAGCCTATAATTGAATTTAAATACTTAGCTAACATGAATTATAATATGTGGGGTAATAAAATAGTGCAAAACAGTAAGTGTTCCAAGGAATTAAAGTTAGGAAAACAATAGGAAAACCTATGTATCAGCTGTGTATCAGAAATGCCATTCAAAACCTCACTCGAACCAAATATTCCATCAAAACTTATTCTATTGTGAAAACCTAAGCTCGCATAGATTATATAGCATAATTAGGATCAATTTATCAACTAAAACATGAATTAAAACTAATTAAAATGAAGTAAAATAGGGAACAAAACTCAGAACACTGGTACACAGTGCACGCACAGCGCATAGCACATGCACACGCAAATGCGTGTCCGACACGACACGAGGGGTCGTGCCACTTGGGGGACCCCATGTTAGTCGTGGACACAGCACGTGTGTCGAATCTCGTGGGTCGAAGTGTAGTGTGCACTGCATACCAAGCCCTGAGTAGCAGGGCATTAAACCTGCCAGCTCGCGTGTGTGGACACCACACGTCCACGCGTCTGTGGCAACACGACACGACACAAAAGCATGCTCAGTGCACAAGAAATCCATAAGCGAGGTGGTGACCTAGCTTTCTATTCAAACACAATCCACAAAATCAAACGAAATGCCCTTTGAGGCATTTCGTCAAACACAATCAAACACACGCTGATACGTGTCCAATACGGATACGAAAAGAGTCCAAAACCTAGGGTTAGCCTACCCTACAGTTGGGTGAGGGCTAGGGCTTCCTAAAAATGATTTTTACCAAAATTTAAGGGCATTAAATAGGATTATACCTATAGGTGTTCAATCTCCCAAAAAGCTCCAAAGAGAAGGATCCTTCAAACCACCAAAAGCTCTCCAAATTATTTTCTCCCTGTCAAAAATTATTACCAACAGCAAGAACACAGGATTTAGAGCCTATTACAATTTGTTTGAAGGAATTTGGAGATGAAATGGATTTTCTAAGGATTTACAAAGTTGGGGACTCACCTCTTCCAAATGGCAAGTTTCCTAAAGAGGCAACCCTAGTTTTAAGAGCATATAAATAGGGGAGGGGCTGACCAAAGAGTCTATTCAAAATTTCTAGGGTTAGGGCTTGGTTCAATGGGTGTGGGCTATGGGCCATTAAGCCAACTAGTCATAAAATGACTTGTGACTTCACAAGCCATTTCTATATCAAACTAACTCCTAATTTCACCAAATTAATCCCAATGAGTTCATCCTTATGAACTTAAGTCAACCTAGGTTCTCAAATCCTAATCTCTTAGTCAAGACCTAGGTTAGCCACTAGGTTAGTCTACAAGGTCAACTTAAGTCAAAGTCTCTAAAACACCAAAACAGTTATTCTAAAATCACTCAAAAATCACATTAATTATAAATAATAATAATAATTCAAATTAAATTCTAAAATTTTGAAAATAACCAAAATACCCTCATTTGGAAAAACTGGGTGTTACAAGATTGACCTAGAATCATGTAGAATCATAGTAGGACTTCATTATATCATTTTAGACTTATTGTGACTTGCGTTGCTCTAACTAGGAGCCAGGTACCTCATCTCGGACAGTACTTTTTCACAGCTATACAGATACCAGGCGAGTATATTCTCTGATCATTTCATATCCTGCTTAGAATTATTTCCTGTATTAAATTACTTTACTTGATACTGTCACGTTGGTCACACGGATTAGTACTATATGGATCCCTTCTTGAGATGTTATCCCCTCAGGGAGCATCGGGTACTCTATGTTCTGTGCGTTTCACTTACATAGCGTATCATATGCTTCTTTGGTTCTTTGATCACTTGTGACATATACCCATATGATCACAGAGTCTTCTTGAATCCTTATCCCATTTGCGGGACTACTATGTACCACCCTTCGGGGGCTTATCACCCTTTGGGGGCTTATCACCCTTTGGGGGCATATCACCCTTTGGGGGCTTATCACCATTCAGAGGCTTATCACCCTTTGGGGGCTTACCACCCTTCGGGGGCATATCACCCTTTGGGGGCTTATCACCTTCCGGAGGCATACCACCCTTCGGGGGCTGTTACATAGAATCATAACATAACCTGTTTGGATCCTTATGTATTAATTGGGGGTACGGGAGAGTATAAATAGCCATGTGAACAATTCCAAAGTAGTACAGCTATGTACACCACTTTAGTATAGCCATGTACAAATCAAGTCGTTCACATGTCGACTTTGTACTCTAAATCACTAGTCACTGGTGGCTCTCTACTTATAGTAGATATTTCTATTACAGTTCTCTCTCTGTTTACATATTGCATTTCCTTCAGTATCTATATCTTACTTTACTGCATGATTATATTTTCTAACCTGCTATGAACTGTTGAGATGTACTGTACTCGCTCTCGTCCTGACTGGACCTGTTGAAAATTTTATAGAGGATGATGAGGAATCCTGTACCCTTACCTTGGAGCTTGCCTAGATGACACTCGCGACCTGGACCCCTGGGGAGGTTCAGGCAGCTGCTGAGGACGATACCTTGCTTGGTATAGATAGCGTAGATTGTTTTCCTTTATATGTCCAGTTGTTGTTCTTGATTCAGAATTTGTATATATATTTAGTGATGTTGAGTTTTGTATTCATTTTTATTTGAGGATTTTCTCTTATCTATTTTATCATGCTACATTCTGCCTTAGATTGTGATTGAGTCGTACCTCTGTGTTGGCCTCCGTATGGAGAGTATTTCATGTTAGTTAGTCATAGTTCATGACCTAGAACAGCGTTCTACTGCCGACACTGCGGCGTAGGCTGGGCGCTGTTACGTACTCGTACCCTCACGGTGGGTGTGGGTCATGACACATTTTTAGTGGTGGCCCATGCAGGTCGAGTTTGTGTAGTGGTATTCGAACTAGAGTACCCCTACAGCCTGCAGTAGGATTTAGATTAGTTTGAGGTACTCAATCACATTAGGAAAAACCCTTAACTGGATTCCTGCCATCTAAATTCCTGATACTTCCTTGAATAACTGTCATCCCTTGAATTATCGTTTCTATCTCAGTATTGATTCCTTGTTTGATCTGTCTCCAAGATGGTGATCGAGACACAATTGCATCGCTCTGGCTCAGCAGACGCTGGTGAGAGGCCTACCACCCTTCGCCTGATTATGGACGCTGGAACCACAGCACCCCCTATTTATGCTCATATAGTAGTTTCTGCAGCTTTTGGGAGCGCATCTCCACCTGTCCGGAGGTCTTCCCCGTTATTCTAGATACGTACCAGCAGCAGTTACCTTCAGGGACAGTAGATACGGCTCAGATGTTTACCCTCTTCCAACGATTCATGGAGTTTCAGCAGCAGATACAGCAGAGCCAGTCTGCTGATATCTGATAGAGCATACAAGATACTCACCAGTTGGTCAGGACGACAGTGGAGCAGGTGGCTGCTCACCCACAGGAAGGCCAGATATAGCCGCATCAGCCGAGGACTCCAGATATCCATTCCTTCAAGAAGATGGGACCCCGAGACTTCAAGGGTACAGAGGGCATCATATACGCTGACGATTGGATAGAGCACATTGAGGAGATATTTCGATTGGCACAGATACCAGCAGGATTACAGATCGAGGCAGCCGCCAGTCAGATGCAGGACTTGGCCCGTACCTGGTACCAAACGGACCCGAGGGTTGGTACAGTCGGTCAGACTTGGGCAGCGTTCAAGAAACTGTTCAAGGAGAAATTTCTTCCCGATACAGCACTCCTTGCTTTGGAGGCGCAGTTCGAGAGTTTGGTTCAGGAGAACCAGACCGTTAAGGAGTACGCTGGAGAGTTCAGCCGTTTGAGCAGATTCATCGAGGATCTTACCGAGGTCGGGAAGGCGAAGAGGTTCCGCAGGGGTTTGATCGGAGAGATCAAGTCATGTACCAAGAACGATCGTGACGCTACTTTCAAGCAGATTCTGGTAGGAGCCATGACAGCGGAGGACGATCTTGGGATGAAGGAGAAGAGGACGCGAGACACTCAGGAAGCTAGTGGCAGTGCAGGCCTGGCCAAGAGGCCCCACCTGCAGATTCAGCAGTAGTATCCGCATCAGATGCCCCGCTTGCAGATTCAGCAGCAGTATCCGCAGCAGATGCTACCCCTACAGTTTCAGCAGTAGTATCTGCAGCAGATGCTACCTCTACAGTTCCAGCAGCATATGCTACTTCTACAGTTTTAGCAGCAGTACCAGCAGCCGAGGGTCTACCTTCAGCAGTGACAGTTTCAGGACCGTGTACCCTTTCGGCAGACGCAGGAGCCACAGAGGCAGCAGCAGGCCCCGGAACAGCAGCTAGTTATTATTTGCCCCTTCTGTAAGAGACCAGGGCATGGTTGGGGCGAGTGTCGAAAGAGGTTGGGCAGATGTTTACTTTGTGGAGGATCCGATCATCGTCTGAGAGAGTGTTCCGAGTCATCAGGACAGACTGTTCAAGGAGCAGGAGCTAGGGCTCCGGTAGGCCAGCAGAGGGGATTACCCTTACCGACTCAGCAGCAGAGGTACATGCAGCATCAGCAGCAGGCCAGGAGGGGCCAGCAAGGGCGAGCTTTCGCCAGGACAGTCGAGGATGCTCAGGCCGTTGGAGATCTAGTTGCAGGTTCTGTTCTTTTTGACTCAAATTCTGTAATTGCCTCTTATAACTACCTTAAAATTTTGATCCCCTCTGTTCCTTGTTGATTTATCAATTTTGTCCTGTTGTTCTTAAGTTATGTTTGATTTCTTCCGAGATAAATCATATGGGCTAGGTCACCCAGTTAGGGAATCTAGAATCTTCGATAGTCGTGTTTAGCTGGCATAGTGAGGACATATAGTCAGATTTAGGATGTATTTCTCGGGTGTGAGAATTTAAGGTTTTTGCTGCCAAGCATGCGGCAATGCGAAAATTTTAAATACCATGATTCTAGAGGTATGTGCCTTAGTCAAGGACTCTGTGATTATCGTAGCCTTGCTCACTAGCACGACGAAGATTTTGAGTATCATGATTTTGGATAGACGCATATAATTATCTGACGGTATGTTTAAGACCTTGTTTGTGGGGTGTTTGACCTAGAAGGACTACTACCATCTTAATTTCGAGGACGAAATTTTTATAAGGTGGGTAGGATTGTAACACCCAGTTTTCCAGAAGAGCGTAATTTTAAAATTTTGTAATTATAATTATTATTTAATGATATTTATTCATATTATGATTTTTAGTGATTTTTAATTATTTTTAAACTATTTAAATTCATGACTTTAGATTTTAGGTGTTTTGCTAGTGAACCGTAGAGACTGTCTACCCTAGAGCCTAGCCATGTGATTAGGATATTTCATTTATCATTTTTAGTTTGAGGGTATTTTTGTCATTTTTGAATTATTTGAATTTAATATATTTTATTAGAAATTTAAAATGATTTATTTGAATGGTATGATTTAATATTATTTGATTAATCTCCATGTGGTTTAGATTAGCCTAACCTAGAATGGACCTAACCTTGATGGGTCATAACTAACTTAGTGAGCCACTTTGAGAATTAGATGGGTTGGCTAAGGGGTTAAGTCAAGTTTGGTTATGGTTAAGTGATTTGCAAGGAACTAGGATAGAACCCTTTGTTCTAGGCCATCTATTTCCCTTGATTCAATCCTAGCCATAGGATGAAACCTAAAAACCCTAACCCTAACTATTATAACCAGCCAAGAGACCCCCGTTGCCTATATAATGTCTCTATGGGGACTTGTACCTCCTTCTTTAGTAGTTCTTTATTTCTTAAGGAAATAGGTAAGCCTCCATTAAATTCCTTCCTAGTTTAATCAATAGGACTCCTTTTTGAGTAAGATTTCTTCCATTATGATCTAATCAATGTTCTCTTACTGTTGGTGGAGTCAAATCTCAGATTTGCATCAATTTGGGGATTTTGGGTGGCTTTGAAGAACTCCTTGGAAGAGACTTTTTGTGTTGGAGAACACCATAGGTAAAATCCTAATCCACCCATTAAAATTCTAGTTTCTTTGCATGTAGACCTAGCCCTAAGTGTCCTGGTCCTGTAGGTATGCCTAGACCTAGATTTCGTGTCCTTTCGTGTCCAAACAGGACACGTATCAGTGCACAGTTCTAAGTGTTTGATGAAATGCCCCAATAGGCATTTCGTGTGATTTTTTAGATTATGTTTGAATAGAAAGTTAGTTTTAGGTCTTGCTTACACGTTTCTATAATTTTGTGGTGTCTTAGTGTCGTGTCTAGGCTGCATGGACACGTGTACACACGGTCGTGCACACGTGCGCGCGGGCACTGTGCGAGCCCTGCTGCTCGGGTCCATTTCCGACACGAACACGCATCCCCGATACGTGATACTTGACACACATCATGGGGCAAAGTCTGTCACCCCGTGTGTCAAGTTACACGGGTCCATGTGGCGTGTCGGACATGCACGAGCACGTGCACTGGTTTTTGCCTGTGTAGTTTTCCTTCGAAAATGAGCACTGATACGCACGTCTCATGTCGCGTACACGCGACGAGGACTCGAGACAGGGTGTCCTATCTCTAGCCCTAGTCTAGGTCGACACGTGGTCACAATCTCGTGGGTCGTATCGCCTTGTATCGTGCACACGATCGAGGAGAACACGTGCACGCTGATTTTAAATTCTGTGTCCTGTGTTGCTATTTTTTGGACTTTTGATTGAATGGACACGTTTGTGTCCACTTTTGTGGACACAAACACCTCACTTAGCACGTACACAATGTTTTTGTAAGTTACCAACCCAGTTTTAGCTTATTAAATCAATTTTGGATGATTAAAACTCAATTTCCTATGTTTCCTAAACTGTGATACTGTCCATATTCTCATGTTCTGTCCAGATTTTGAAAATGAGTTTTGGCAATCATTTTAACCTAATTAACATTGCTATTTGTATGTAATAAAACCCCTAATATGTTCTCCTATGTGATTTCTAAGAGTGTGTCGAATTGGGACTGTTTTGGATGAGATTTGGGCTTGAAATCTGGGTTTTAATGAAGAGACTAAAACTGAGTTAACTTGGTCTGTTATGAGCATGTTTGAGTCTCATTTAAATTGTATAAGATGTCTTCCAATGTGGTATTAACCTGGACAGTTGTAAACTGTTTCCTTAAACTGAATTGGGTTGATTTTTATGTGTTTTAAGGCAAAAATATGTGATTCCAGTGTGGGGACTGAAACTGGGTATTTGTGAACTGTTTTACTGAGATTTGGTGTTCTTTAGGAACTGTTAATTGTCCTTTTAATGTATTTGTCTGGGTTATGTTCACTATTAGCCTATTTTACTGTTTCATGTTTCACTCACTGTTAATTTTAGAAATCATATTGTGAACACTCACCTCATTACATGCCTCATCACACACATTGGCACACTTGTTTCACTTCATGCCTCACACACCCATGCACTCTCAAGTCACTCTCACACCCTAGTGCATTGCCACACTTCACTCACTGTTTTTCCATGCTCACTCCACACTCACATGTTCCATACCATGTTCACATCACTCTCACACCACACACACAAGTCCACACACACATGTTCACTTCACTAGTACACACATACACATATGTACATATTTGTATACTAACATATAGTTGTATTGTTTTCATATGGATAACCTATAGGTGATAAATTCCTATATTAAAATATATTGATATAGTAATATGTGTACTATTTAAGTATAAGTATAATCTTGTAGATGTGATTTATAGTTGTGTGATTCCCTATATTAGAGTTTATAGTCATAATGTACATATGTATTGTTTAGATATAGAATTGAATATGGTATTGCCTATTGGCATATGGTATAGTCTATTGGTCTATTGGCCGATGGTTGTGTTTGTTTAGCTAGTGAGTCTAGTTTAGACTTGTTTAGTCTTATTAGACCTAGAAAGGACTAGTTAGCCTAGTGTAGCCTAGTTTGACTTAGGTTTGACTTGGTTGACCTAGTTTGACTTCTAGGGTTGACCAAAGTTGACCAAGAGTTGACTTTGGTCTAGATTGACCTAGAATCATGTAGAATGCATAGTAGGACTTCATTATATCATTTTAGACTTGTTGTGACTTGTGTTGCTCTAACTAGGAGCCAGGTACCTCATCTCGGACAGTACATTTTCACAGCTATACAGATACCAGGCGAGTACATTCTCTGATCATTTCATATTCTGCTTAAAATTATTTCCTGTATTAAATTACTTTACTTGATACTGTCACGTTGGTCACACGGATTAGTACTATATGGATCCCTTCTTGAGATGTTATCCCCTCAGGGAGCATCGGGTACTCTATGTTCTGTGTGTTTTACTTACATAGCGTATCATATGCTTCTTTGGTTCTTTGATCACTTGTGACATATACCCATATGATTACAGAGTCTTCTTGAATCCTTATCCCATTTACGGGACTACTATGTACCATCCTTCGGGGGCTTATCACCCTTTGGGGGCTTACCACCCTTCGGGGGTATATCACCCTTTGGGGGCTTATTACCTTTCGGAGGCTTATCACCCTTTGGGGGCTTACCACCCTTCGGGGGCATATCACCCTTTGGGAGCTTATCACCTTCCGGAGGCTTACCACCCTTTGGAGACTGTTACATAGAATCATTACATAACCTGTTTGGATCCTTGTGTATTAATTGGGGGTACGGGGGAGTATAAATAGCCATGTAAACAATTTCAAAGTAGTATAGCCATGTACACCTCTTTAGTATAGCCATGTACAAATCAAGCAGTTCACATGTCAACTTTGTACTCTAAATCACTAGTCACTAGTGGCTCTCTACTAATAGTAGATATTTCTATTATAGTTCTCTATCTGTTTACATACTGTATTTCCTTCAGTATCTATATCTTACTTTACTGCATGATTATATTTTCTAACCTGCTATGAACTGTTGAGATGTACTGTACTCGTTCCTGTCTGACTGGACCTGTTGAAAATTTTACAGAGGATGATAAGGAATCCTGCACCCTTACCTTGGAGCTTGCCTAGATGACACTCGCGACCTGGACCCCTGGGGAGGTTCAGGCAGCTGCTGAGGACGATACCTTGCTTAGTATAGATAGCTTAGACTGTTTTCCTTTATATGTCCAGTTGTTGTTCTTGATTCAGAATTTGTATATATATTTAGTGATGTTGACTTTTGTATTCATTTTCAGTTGAGGATTTTCTCTTATCTATTTTATCGTGCTACATTCTGTATTAGATTGTGATTGAGTCGTACCTCTGTGTTGGCCTTCGTATGGAGAGTATTTCATGTTAGTTAGTCATAGTTCATGACCTAGAACAGCATTCTACCACCGACACTGCGGCGTTGGCTGGGCGCTGTTACGTACTCGTACCCTCACGGTGGGTACAGGTCGTGACACATCTGTGGCATATGAGACTCGGTCACGCAAATATGGACACAGCTCAAGATTATCCACAAAGAAGCTAGTATGCGATTTACCGGACATTACATTCAAGAAGGATTCGGTATGCAGTCAATGTGAAAAGAACAAAGCTACCAGATCCACATTCAAGTTAGTAAATGCAGTATGTACTACTAGACCTCTACAATTGCTTCTTATGGACTTATTTGGTCCTAGCAGAGTTGCTAGCCTCGGAGGTAAACTTTATGCTTTTGTGATTGTAGATGATTTCTCTAGATACACGTGGGTATACTTCTTGACACGCAAGAATGATGCATTATCCGAATTTGTCGCCTTTGGCAAGAAAGTACAGAATGAAAAAGGTTACATGATCACTCGTATAAGAAGCGATCATGGAGGCAAATTCGAGAATATAGAGTTTGAGCAATTCTGTGACACACACGGTTTTGTACACGGGTTCTCCTATCCTAGGACTCCACAGCAAAATGGAGTTGTGGAACGTAAGAACAGAACTCTATCCGAAATGGCCAGAGTAATGTTAAACCAGTTTAGTCTACCCAAATATTTCTGGGCTGAAGCTGTCAATACAGTTTGTTTTGTTCTTAATAGACTTCTAATTCGACCCAAATCGAAGAAGACTCCATTTGAGTTATGGTTTGATAGAATTCCATCAGTTTCATATTTTAGAATATTTGGTTGTAAGTGCTTTATTCTTAATACAAAAGACAATTTGAGAAAGCTTGACGAAAAGGCCGATGAAGGTATATTTTTAGGTTATGCGGCCAAGAGCAAAGAATACAGAGTCTTCAACAAACGAACCATGATCATCGAAGAATCAATCAACGTCACCTTTGATAAATTGAATCAAATGACTATCGATGACAATGACGAAGATCCATCTGTACCAACCTCAACACTAGCTGATTCTCAACCAAGCTCAGCACTAGCTGATCCTCCTAAAGAAGATCCAGGAACCAGCTACCTCCAGAGTCTGCCGAAAAGATTAAAATTTACGGCTGATCATCCAAAGAATTTGGTAATTGGTGACATTACCAAAGGTGTAAGTACTCGTACATCCAGTAGAGATATTGTTTCTAGTGTTGCATTTATTTCACAGCTTAAACCAAAAACTATTGATGAAGCATGTAGTGATAATTTTTGGATAGATGCCATGCAAGAGGAATTAAACCAATTTGAACAGAATCAAGTTTGGGAACTTGTTCCCAAGCCTATTGATCATCCGGTCATTGGCCCCCATTGGGAATTCCGAAATAAACTTAATGAGAATGGTTTAGTGACTCGTAATAAGGCTCGACTCGTAGCTCAAGGATACAATCAGGAAGAAGGTATCAACTACGATGAGACTTATGTCCCAGTTGTGAGATTAGAATCCATTCGCATGTTATGTGCATTTGCATGTTTTCATAATTTCAAATTATTTCAAATGGATGTCAAGAGTGCTTTTTTAAATGGCTTTATAAAAGAAGAAGTTTTTGTAGCACAACCTCCAGGTTTCACAGATTTTAAAAACCCTGATCATGTTTTCAAGTTGAAGAAAGCTTTGTACGGTTTGAAACAAGCCCCTCGTGCTTGGTATGATCATCTAAGCTATTTTCTACTTGACAACAGTTTTTCAAAAGGCAAGGTTGACACTACACTTTTTATTAAGTCCTTTAATGGTAAGCTTCTTTTAATACAAGTCTATGTTGTTGATATCATATTTGGATCTACTGATGAATCTCTGTGTCAAGAATTTTCTAAGTGTATGCAGAATGAGTTTGAGATGAGCATGATGGAAGAGCTAAAATTCTTTCTCGGACTGCAAATTAAACAAACTGACAATGGGACGTCCATAAATC
The DNA here is from genome assembly GCA_029216955.1 of Iris pallida. NCBI lineage: Eukaryota > Viridiplantae > Streptophyta > Magnoliopsida > Asparagales > Iridaceae > Iris > Iris pallida. Next base: position 4,722 of record JANAVB010022652.1, on the reverse strand, counting down.
AAGCCAAGTACACAAAAGATTTGCTAAAGAAGTTTGATCTGGACAATGTCAAACCTATTGGCACTCCGATGGCAACTTCAACAAAGCTTGATATTGATGAACAAGGCAAGCCAGTCGACACACGTAAGTATCGAGGTATGATCGGTAGTTTACTTTATTTAACTGCTAGTCGTCCAGATATTATGTTTAGTGTTTGCCTGTGTGCACGTTTTCAAGCTAATCCAAAGGAATCACATCTATGCACAGTTAAGCGTATCTTTCGATACCTTAAGGGCACTTCTTCTGTTGGCTTATGGTATCCCAAAACTAAGTCCTTTGACCTTACTGGTTATTCGGACGCAGATTTTGTCGGATGCAAAGTTGATAGAAAAAGTACCAGCGGCACATGTTATTTCTTAGGCAAGGCTTTAGTCTCATGGTTTAGTAAAAAGCAAAATTCTGTAGTCCTATCAACAACAGAGGCTGAGTATATCGCCGCAGGACGTTGTTGTGCTCAGATTTTGTAGATGAAACAAACCTTGGAAGACTATGATTTATTTTATACACACATTACCATTTTCTGTGATAATACGAGCACTATTAATTTGACTAAGAATCCTGTATGTCATTCTCGTACTAAATATATCGAGATTCGACATCATTTTCTTAGAGATCATCATCAAAATGGAGATATTAACCTTGTATACATAGATACTGAGATTCAATTAGCCAACATTTTCACAAAACCTCTAGCAGAAGATCGTTTCAATTATTTACGTCGAGAATTAGGAATTTTAGACGTCAATAATATTAATTAATTTTGTTTTATGATTATATTTCAATACGCAAAAACTGTGTTAGAGACAAGCCAATAAAGAGTCTGTCTGTCACCACAACTACGGTTGAAGCGAAACGGTACTTAAGAGTTCTCCGGTGAACCTCCGCCAGCTGGGCCAGTACTCCTACACTAATCTGAAATAGTCGCTGTGTAATGATATTTAATCTATAAAATAATATTAATTATGTTAATTGAAGGTTAAAATTACTAATCTTTGAATTAAATATTTGAAATGAGCCAATGAAAAAGAAAGTGTTCCAAACCAAACCCAGGCGAATTCGGCCAGAATTTGGCCTGAATTTGGCCCGAGTTCGGTTGAAGGTATCAGGTTATATAACCAGAACCCGAGAGCCTTTCTTACTTATTGCTTCCAAACCACATCAACAGCAACAGCAGCCGCACGAGAGAACCCCCAAACCCTAGTTCTTCACCACCTCTTCTCTTCCAATCCAAGTGGTGAAATCAATCCAAACTTTGGATTCGTGCGGAGTTCATCATTCTCTACAATATACTCCAATCTCGGGAGGTATAACTCCTTATTTCCCCTCCGTTTAATTTCGTGCTATTTTCTTTTATTTCACAAAAGGCACCAAAGGGATTCAACCCCTTTAAGAGGAAGAAGACAACCAACCCTAGTGAGGAAGGTTCATCTTCGAATCCACCCACTACTTCCATCTTTTTACCAGTCCAATCTAGCGATGGCGCGTTCGACGGGTTTTACTTTCAAACCCTAGACCAAGCCCTAATGTGGTATGGAGATTTTTCCATGAGATCCATATGCACAGGCGCTCCCATTAAGTAGACTGTATTTCCAGATCACCGTCATTTCTTTAAGGCATTAGGGTTACAGCATTTTGTTAAACTCTGTTTCCCCGTAGCAACTAATGCCATTAGACTGTTTTACTGCAATATCATATTAAACACGTTTGATGTAAGCACTCATGTTGGAGGATTAGATATCAATTTCAATGATGTTCTCTTAGCGGAGATCCTTGGTATTCCCAACGAAGGTGAACCGCTTGTTGACATCACTGAGTTTGATTTCCCCGAAGGCACAACACTTACTAGTTTCAAAGCGGAACTCTGTGCACCTGATAGAGTTCGCTCTGGAAAGTTCTATAGCACTTTTTCTCCCGAAAATTATTTATTTAGTTTAGAGAGCATTTTTTATTTTTATTTATTTATTTTTTTATTATTATTATTTATATAATGGTTTGAATCATAGGTAAATGGAGTTTTGATTTGGGATCGCAAGGGTGCGTAACTAAGCCTATAACTTAAGTATAGTAAAACTAGGACATATGTGGTCCCCAGGGTCCCCAGACAGCCTCTAGAGTATTATTTTATTATTTTAGAATTTCTTGGATTTTTAGGAGATGTTTAGATAATTTTTATATATGGTTTTATTATTTTCTTAAGCTTTTAGGAATTGTTGTGAAGGCATCCGAGAGTATTTTTGAGGTCAAATAATTTATTTGGGCTCTAGAACCCCTAAAATATTTTCTATATTTTTCTAGGAATTTTTAGGAATTTTCTGGGATTTATTTGGAAATTTTAGGATTTATCCTGATTTTTATTTAATTTTCTGTAATTAAAAACCTATTTTCTAAAATAATTATCCAGTCAGCCGCGGGGGGGGGCCCACCCGTCAGCCACTCGGGCGCGGGTGGCAGGCCCACCCGTTAGTGCGGATGAGTGACGTTCGGTCTCTGAGCCGCAGTCAAGTTTCGCGGAGCCGGCTGGAGCCAATCCGAATCCGAGCCAAACTCGGATTATCTCCTGGCCATCAGATCTGGGCGGGAGGCAGCAGATTCTGCCACGTGTCCCCGCCCAGCCGCTAAGCCGACTTAGCCACCGACTTAATATATATATATATATATATATATATATATATATATATATATATATATATATATATATATATAGGTTTCTGAAACCCTATTTTATTCAGCAGCTTTTGGAAAGGAAGTTCAATAGGGATCTTCGACTTCGCGGAGCGATTGCCGTTGATCTAGACGTCCTTTTTGCGTGCCATTTTTTTATTAGAAGCGTATTGAGGTTAGGTTTCTGAATATATATTTTAATTTCTGTAATTTTGATCTCGAATTTCTGAATAATTATTTGAGTGTCGGTTGTCCAAAAATTAACACGTCGCACGGTTTTCGAGATTTCGAGCGATCCCGAACTCTGTTTTGCGATCCGTTTGAAGTTTTGGAAAGCTGACACCGAGCTCTACAACATAAAATTTTTCCAAAAATTTAGAGTTTCATCTATTATTTTATTTTGTTCGTAGAAGTCAGATTTGGTCAATGGTCCATCGATTTGGTCATGGTTAGCCATAATAGCGATAACTTTTTACCAAATCGTGATTTTGCGGCACAGTCGATTCTAGTTAGTCAACAGTATGTCTCGGTTTGCGTGCCACGGGTCCCGAATTTGGAACCGTGACTTTCCTTGGCCAAATATTTTTGTGTAGATTATTATTTCAGAATTAAATAGGTTAAAATAAGATTTTAGATGTTTTATTCAGAATTAGAATAGTATTAATTAATTTAACCCATTAGCCACTTTCTAAGATTTTAGAGTGGGAACTATATATCTAACTTGTAGTTGTTTGTGCGACGGGGTTCGTGGGATGATGGCTTGATTTGATAGCTTCTAGGCCAGAGTTCATATTGTCTTCAACTTGTGAAATCAATCCGTCCAAGAGTTCATGCAAGTACTTGTTGACACCTTCATGTGCATTTACTTTATATTGTCGTATAACACTTATACATGCTATCTTCCGTGTCTTGACTGTTACACACACGAGAGTTGAGTGTTGACTATTGATCATGTTCTCTCATTGTTATCTTGATCGTTATCGTGATCGTGTTTTCGTGATTGTGAGGTATGGATATTGGAGGGGTACAATTACTAGGCACGTGGACAAAGCCCAGATGGTATTGTTGGCAACTCTCCCGGTTACGGAGGCGGGCCTTATAACCTCATCGTTCGCCCAAGCCGTCCATGTGAAGGAACATTGTACTTCTTACGACACATGCACTACGAGTGTTTACATGAGTCTCTTTACTTTTCATGCTTGTTACTTTTCGTATCAGTTTCTTCCATCTCATGAATTCTTGTTCATATTGTTCATTGTTTCCATTAATCATTACCTTCCATGTTTAGTATTTTATTACTTTATATTGTACTTGTATCATGGTGGTTAGACTTGTACTTATTCCAATCCTGACTGGATAACCATTTTTCAGTTGTAGACGACGTGATCTGTCCAGAGGTTTACGGTGAGTATGTTGGAGACACTGACGTCACTGGCGTACCCGGTTCCAGCACTGATGCGAATTAGCATATTTTCTTCCTTATGGATTCGCTTTAGTTAGTAGTTATAGTTATGGAGTTAGTTGTCTATTTTATTTTCTACTATCCGGGTTTGTTACCAAGACTTTCTGAGTTGTAGTAGATTTTTCATATTTATAATATTGAGACTATTGGATATCTTAGTAATTTTGCTGGCTTAGTTGTGGATGATTATATATGCGTGTTGTGTTGTTGGGACCATTGTTATCATAGACAGCGTACTACCACCGATGCTGCGGCGTAGGCTGGACTTGGCCACGTACTGTATCCCATAATTGGGAGCGGGTCGTGACAAGTTTTTATGGTGGCCCTGTAGCACCCAGTTTCCCAAATAAGGGTAATTTTGAAATTTTGTGTTTATAATTATTTTAATAATATTCATGATATGATTTTTGGTGATTTAAATCATTTTAAAATTATTTAAATCAATGACTTGTGGTTTTGACGTTTTGCTAGTGAAACCCTAGAGACAGTTTGACCTAGAGCCTAACCATATGATTATGATATTTTAATGTCTTTTTTGGCCTAAGGATATTTTTTGCATC
>JANAVB010022651.1:0-87127 GCA_029216955.1 Iris pallida | reverse complement strand
ATTACATAAAAAAAATATTGTATATATGTGTGTGGGGGGGGGGGGGGGGGGGGGCATGTTAGTGTAACGGTATATCGTTGGCAACCAGGGGGGGTAGGTCTCAAGATCGAACCCCCTAGGGGACGGTTGGGTGACGGAGGCCACAACTCCCGGCCAAGGCTGGCTGGGTGGACTTTCTCCATGGGCCTGGTTTCTAATATATATATTATATATCTATATATTATATATTATATATATATATATATATAATATTAGATTGGAGCTAAATTCATGAAATTCTGTGTTTGGTTGGAGTTGGATTTGGATATGAAACACCAAATCCAAATTTTAGATTGGAAGAATGAAAGTTAAACTTTTTGAAAAATAATTTGATTGTGCTATTAAATACTTAATTAATACTAGTTGATAATTAATTAAAAAAGTAATTTAAAATTAAGTAATAATAGTTATTATTTATATAATTTTATTCTTAATTAATATAATACGTTCATTACTTAAATAATTAATTACTAATTTTATTAATTAATATTTCATCACATCTTAATTAATAATTGATTATTTTATCAATCATAATTATAGCCTTGATTAATAATTATTAATTTGTAACCTTATTTTTATATTTACGGTAATCTTAATTATAAATTATACCTTTATAATCGTAATTATTATAATTTATCAATCGTAACTATAATTTTAATTAATGATTGTAATTAATCATTATAAATAAACATTTAATTATAATCTTAATTTTGAATTTTATGATTTGGAGAAGGAATTCAAGATTTTATGGATTTGGAGCCAAATCCATGGAATTCTATGTTTGTTTGGAGTTGGATTTGGATATGGAAAGTGGATACCAGATCCAAATTTTGGATTTTGAAGAATAAAAGTTAAACTTTTGAAAAATAGTTTTATTGTGCTATTAAATATTTAATTAATACTAGTTAATAATTAATTGAAAACCTGATTGAAATTAAGTAATTAGTTATTCTTTTATATATAATTTTTATTCTAATTAATATAAATACTTTCATCACTTAAATAATTAACTATTAATTAATATTTCATCACAATTTTATTAATAATTGATTAATTTATCAATCATAATTATAACCTTGATTAATAATTTATTAATTTGTAGTTTTATTTTTATATTTTACAGTAATCTTAATTAATAAATTATACCTTTATTAATCATAATATAATTTATTAATCGTAACTATAATTTTAATTAATAATTTATAAATAAATATTAATTATAATCTTATTTTAGGATTTTATGAATTGGAGATGGAATTTAGGATTTTATAGATATGGAGCCAAATTCATGGAATTCTATGTTTGGTTGGATTTGGATTTGGAAGAATGAAAGTTAAACTTTTTGAAAAATAATTTATTGGGCTATTAAATATTTTATTAATACTAATTAATAATTAAATAAAAATCAAATAATAATTAAATAATAATTAATTTATTTTATATATAATTTGTTATTTTTAATTAATATAAATACGTCATCACTTAAATAAATATTTTTGTTCCAGTATTGACTTTCGTAACTTCAGAATAGTTGACAGGCTCACATTAGAGAAAGACAGTCCTAGAGGATTGAAAAAAATAAAATGACACGCTTTTTGGGCTGCCGACATTTCGTAACTTCAGAATAGTTGACAGTTGGTTGAAGGATATTAAAATTAAAAAGAAACCGATAACAGTGTAAAGGAAAAATATTTTACGATTAAGCAATGTCACAGCATCATAAACGCCAACTATTGATGTTTTAAATTTTTGTTCCAATTTGCTTCAGTTGGTTGTTGACAACAATAATCATCTCTCTATTTACTTTGTATGGAAATAAACTCTGATGTCAATATAGAAAATTAATAACAAACCATAGAAAATTGTGCATTAGAAAATTGAATTTGGGAAATCAAAAGTTGATTTAATCCAATCTCAGAAACCAAAGTGTTGCCGAATAAAATTCTTATCCATTTAATTATATTGTGTCAATTAGTAATTCAGATTTTGGAGAAAAATTGGGGCCAAGGATAACTAAGTAATTAAACAGTGTTAATTTGTGCATTAATTGCTTTCTATCCGGATAGATTCTATCAAAAAAAATCATCTCCGGATAGATTCTATCCGGATAGGAAATAGAAAATGGTTGCTCCCAATCTACATCAAAATAAATAGTTGCTGGCAACATTTTTCTAGAACTACGTTCCCACATTAATATTGTACGGGTATTGTTTATTTTTTTCTTCTTAATTTCTAAAAAATAATGTTTATATTCACCTACATTTTTGTTCTTTAAGAAATTTAAGGTTTTTTTTTGTAAGATTCAATCTTCTAAAATAATATTTAAAGCTTTACTGTGTCGTTGTAAGATCGGATCATGTTTCCCTCTAATTCCAAATTTTTTTAAATAATTTAAAATAAGAATATTTATCTATTTTTTTCCTTCTTTTTTAATCTCTAAAAGAATAGTGTTTATCTTAACCTACATATTTATCTTTAAAATTATTTTAAAAAATAAGTTTTTTTGTAAGATCCTATATTCTAAAATAATATTTTAAATTTATTTTTTCTATTTAGTATACAATCACTACCTTTCCGTCCAATCCTCACAAACTAATTTTATTAAAATCATTTAAAATAACATTGCTTTACGAGCAAGTCTAAAATAATAATTATATAATGATTATTTTGTTTTGCTTGAGCCCTTTTTTTAGATGATTTAAAAAAATATTTGTGAGGATGAGATCGAATGGTATGATCGGATCCTACAATTAGGAAAAAAAAACTTAATATTATTCTAAAAGATAGGATCATACAACAAAGAAGCTTAATTTTTTTTTATAGTTATAGAGATAAGTACGTAGGTTAAAATAAACACTATTTAAAAAAAATTAAAGAGTACAAAATAGATCAATTCTGTTATTGTAGATGATTTAAAAAATTATGGGAATTAGATGGAAAGATAGGGATACGTCTTTAAACAACAACGAAAAAAGTTTTAAATATTGCCTTAAAAAATATGATCCAGCAACAGGAAAAAAGCTTAGTTTTTAAAATAATTATAGAAATAAAAAGTAGGTTAAGGAAGATAAGTATTGTTTCTTTAGAAACTAGTGAAGAAAAAAAATAGATGAACAAGACTAGGGATTTTATATTAATTTGGGGATATAGTACTGGAAAAATGTTGTCAGCGGCTATTTATTTGGATAGAATTTTGGACCAACAATTTTCTATTTCCAAGCTAAGGTTATTTTGGGAACAAAAAAATCTATTGGAAATAATATTGTTTATTTATTCTACATGATAGTTTCCAAAGAAAAAATAGTCTATTAATTATTCTTAACATGTGCCACATGTTAGCAAAACCCTAATTTAAATTATCGTTGTTGTACAAACAAAAGTAGCAAACGCGGAATACTAAGAGCATCTCCACACTATTGTGAGTTTGGAAAAAAAAAATGATTGCCACGTAGGATGACAAGCATTCACTACTAAAATATGCTCCATTAGCGACGTAAATTTAGCAACGTTAGTATAACGTCGCTAAATTGTGCACATTAGCGACGTTTAATATAAACGTCTAATAGTCGCTACTAGCGACGAAAATAGCGATGTGACAACGACGTATATTAGTTACATGAGCTAGTCGTCGCGAAACGTCGCTATGACATCGCTAATAACGACTAATTTCGGCGTTAGGATGAACGTTGCTAAATTCTAATTAAATTCCTCCAACGATTCATTTTCCCCCATTTTACTCTCTCACTCTCTTTCTCCCCCTCCGGCGCTCTCACTTCTCCGGCGCTCTCACTCTCCGGCGACTCTCCCCCTCTCCGGTACATGACCTCCTCTCTCTCTCTATTTTGGTTGTTGGTGGTTGGGGGAGTGCGGGTGGCTCGGGGGGGGGGCAGGGGGGATGCGGTTGGTTGGGGTGAGTGGGAGGTGGCTGGAGGGGTGGGGCAGGGGGTGAGGGCGGCTGGGGGTGAGGAGGGGAGCTGGGGGGAGGGAAGCTAGGGTTAGGGTTTGGGTAGGGGTGGGTGGGGGGGGGGGGAGGGGCGGGGGGGGGGGGGGGGTGAGGGCGGCTGGGGGAGGGGAGCAGGGGGGTGGGGGCGGCTAGGGGAGGGAAGGGTTAGGGTTCGGGTTATGGGTGGGGGTGAGGAGAGGGGGTGTGGGGAGGGGAGGGTTAGGGTTACAGTTCAGAGGTGGTTGGTGGGGAGAGGGGGCTGGTGGGGGAGGGGGGCTGGTGGGGGAGGGGTTAGGGATAGGGTTCGAGTTAGGGTTAGGGGTGGTGTATGGGGAGGGGTACGGGGGGATTTGGTCAGGGGCACCAATAGTGCCAAAAAAATCTGATAATTTAGTAATAATTATTTGTTTTTCGACACCGAAAAATGTGATACTCTGATTCGAAAGCACCGATAGTGCTGATATTTGTAACAAGTAGTTTTAGTTGGTTAATTGGTAACATGGTGATCAGGACATATAGTCCTTGGAGCCATTCGACTGGCGAGGCAGAAACTTTATAGCCGTAGATAAAGTTGACTGTCCTCCGACCCTCATCCCTTGACAATGATGATACGACAACCTATCACTATATCTTTAGTAGTAGATGATGTCTTAATATTACATTATGTGGGTTCATCTTGATTCTGTTATATCCTTCAGATACTAAATTCGATAAGAACATATACTACACCATATGTACAGAACATAGATGATTCACACTAATGTATGCTAGAATGAATTTTGAGTTGTGTTCTGAGCCATCCGTTCTCACACTTGGCAAAAAATCGAATTTTTTGTATTTTATCTGCTTTCGAAAATGTACTCAAACGAGATGGCACCCGTTCTCACATATGGCACCTAAGACCCGAGGATCTCGCTTAAGGGAGACACAGATGGCTGCTCCATAGAACAGTTCCACCAAGAGAGCTGCTCCAGAAGTAATTCCTAAAGCCGAGAGAGCTGTGAAAGAGGAGGTGGCACCAGAGGGCAGTTCCACTGGGAGTTCCAGTTATCCATCTCCTCTGGATATTGATCTGGCTGTAACACCCAGTTTTTCAGAAGAGGGTAATTTTGAAATTTTGTAATTATAAATTATTTAATAATATTTATTCCATATTATGATTTTAGTGATTTTTAATTATTTTTAAACTATTTAAATTCATGACTTGTGATTTTTGGTGTTTTGCTAGTGAACAGTAGAGACTGCCTACCCTAGAGCCTAGCCTTGTGATTAGGGTATTTTTGACATTTTTAGGGTTATTTGGATTTATTATAATTTATTTGAATTTATGGAAATTTTAGAATTTATTTTGAAATTGTTTGAATAAGGGTTGACTAGGCTGACTTTGACTAGCAATGACCTTGGTAGGCTAACCTAGAGCTAATCCTAGTTGTGTTTGGACTTGGTTAGGTTATGTAACTCTAGTTTAACCTAAGTTAGTGAGGATTAACTCATTAGAATTAATTTGGAGAAACTAGGGTTTGAATTGATTTAGAAATGGCTTGTGATTTCACAAGTCATGACTTGTGACTTAGGCTTAATAGCCCATAGGTCCACACCATGAACCAAACCTAACCCTAATCAGCCCATGGCAGCCAACCTAGGGTTTCCACCCTATTTAATGCCTCTTTGTTCTTGCCTCCTTTATTATTTTTCTCTCAAGCTTTAGAAAGAGGTGAGCCTCCATCTTCAAAAATCATAGTAATTCCATTTTATCTCCTTCTTCCCTCCAATCAATTGCATTAGATCCTAATTTTCATTTCTTGCTGTTTGTGGTGTTCAACCTCAGCTTTGGGGTAATTTGGAGAAGTTTGCTAGCAAGAGGAACCTCCCATTTGAGGCTTTTCTTGCATTTTGGCACCAATAGGTAAATCAATATAAACACCATTAAAATTCTAGTTTCTTTGCATGTAGACCTATCCCTAAGTGTTTTGGTCCTGTAGGTATGCCTAGATAGGTTTTATGTCCATTTCGTGTCCTAAATGGACACGTATCAGTCCCTTCTATAGGGTTTGATGAAATGTCCCAATGGGACATTTGACTTGATTTTCAAATTGTGTTTGAATAGGATTAATCGTTTTTAGGTCGCTTAGGATTTTCCACACGACTGAGCTTGTATTAGTGTCATGTCGTATCAAGATCTGGACACGAACACGCTGTTCTGATACAGTGCACACTGCCCTGCTACTCGGGGGCTATAACTCTCTGTACACGACACTTCTGGACACAAAATTTGGTATGGACACTGTTTAGGTGACTGACACGAGGCTCACAAATTTTCATGGGTTTTGTTTAGTGGTTTGGAAGAAATCCACCCGCATCGATTTGACACTGCACGTCACACGGTTGAAAACGCGCACTGATACGTACGTTTAATTTCGACACGACGACACGCCGGCACGGTTCAGGGTGACACACATGTAGCCCTACGTTGGGTGAACACGTGGACATGTGCACGAGGTCATTGGTATCGCATGTCGTATCCACGAGAGCTTGGACACGCTGTACGAGCCTGTCTGTACACACTGGCTGATGCACACTGTTTGAACAATTTGGACACCTTCGCATTGTTTGGACACGTGGACACCTCTAACACGTGCACACATTGAAGACACAACCCTGACACCACTGTACACATATGTATTGGTTTTTGGATTGATTTTGATAAATAAATTTGGTTTGGAATGGATTGCAAATTCCTGATACTTTAAGAACTACGGCACTGTGTTCGAATGGATTTTTATGTTTTTTTTGTTTACTGAATTAGATTGTTAAATACATATGGTACTTGTTATAGATTCATTGATAGATGTATAAATAATGGGAAGATAAAGGGAATGGGTTGTATTCAAATTTCACTGGGTTCCGAACTGTAAATGACTGATACTTGTACTGTTTTCCTGATACTCATGAATCAGTTTGATTGTCTACTGAACTTCAACTCCAAAATTTTTGATTTCAAATTGTTGTTCAGTTACCATTGGTTGTGACACATGTGTTAGTACCTGTTAATTCTTTTTTTCCATTTTGATTAGGCTTGGGATATGAGAAAGGGATGACATGTTGATTGGGATTCAAATGTTGATACATTGATTTCCTTTCCAATTCTGTAAATTACAATCGTAATCATGTTTTCTTTCCTTTATAGCTAAACTGTATATTAATGAATAGGTTTCCTTTCCTATCTTTTTCCTAAAAACTGAACTGCAGTCTCTCACCCACCCTTCACAAGTCAAACCCACCATACATGAACTTTGACACACACCCTAGTATGCATATTCCTGTCACCTTAGAATACATACACACTCTATTATATTTCCTGTCAAAACTGAGGATTTAATGATAGTTTCAATATGAAAACTGAGATTCTTTTGTAAACTAATTTGATTCTCAAGATTAGTTGGGTTGATTTCACTCTTATGTCATACTTGATTTCACTGTTATGAAGTTTTGATGCACTGATTAAATAGGTAGAACCTGAGATTCCTTGATTCCCTTTCAAATTCTGCAATTACAAATGTATTCAATGTTATCTTCTAAAACCTAAGAGTCTATTCTTTTACTGAACTGTAGGTTGGTTTGTGATTGTTCCTTCCTACTTAACTGTTATTGAACCAATATGTGACCTGAGATTCTCATTTCATATTTTTCCTGAGATACTTTCACTAAATCACTGAATTTCTATTCCTGTTACACCAATCAATCTCATATTGACACTACACTGCATTCATCACTATACTGTTGTTTGCTAATTTATGTTAATTTGTATTAGGTTTTCAAGTTGCTTGGGATAGATAACCTGGACTGAAACTGAGTTTCTAGGTGTCTTCACAGATTATACATTGAGCACCTCACTGATTCTTCTCCTATTTTTGCCACTGTTTGTATTTCCAGAATTCAGGATCACAAATGTACTCATGTCCATGTCTAACACACACATTTTTCCTTTCACTCTCACACTCTATGATTCCTGTCACACAACCACACTCTTCACACATGTCATTGATTTCCTTTTTCATGATACAGTTAGATGCTTAATTCTTGAATTTGATGTGGGTTCATTCCTATAGAATTTCTGAAAAACTGTTTTGGGACTGGAATTGTGTAATGAAATGATTCCTTCCTTTTCCTTGACTGTCCAGAGATGGACTGCTGCTCTTTCACTCACACACACATGTCTTACACTCTTGTGTCTCACTGTCACCACTCACATGTCTCTACTCACTGAATTTTTCACTCACACACACTTGAACATACATGTGTTTTCCCTTCCTCTTTACAAATGTACATATATATGTATTGGGATATATATATATATATATATATATATATATATAGTTTCCTATATATATATAAGTATGTGCTATATATATATGATATATGAAATGTGTGGTACATTATGGATAACCTATAAGCTAATGAGTATTTCTATATTAGATGTGTAACATATCAATATGTGTATCCTATATTATAGTGTATTTCATTTTTAGATAAATGATTGACATGTGATATGTGGTTCGTGGGTGTGTTTGTTAGACCTAGTAGAGTCTAGATTAGTCTTGTACAGTCTTGTTAGACTTAGAATAGGCTAGTTTAGCCTAGTTTAGACTAGTATAGACTTGATTAGCCTAGATTAGTCTTGTTTGACCTAGTTTAGACTTGTTTGACCTAGTTTGACTTCTAGGGTTGACCATAGTTGACCAAGAGTTGACTTTGGCCTAGATTGACCTAGAATCATGTAGAATGCATAGTAGGACTTCATCATGTCATTTTAGACTTGTTGTGACTTATGCTGTTCTGATTAGGAGCCAGACACCTCTCTCGGACAGTACATTTACTTCAGACGTTTAGATACGAGGCGAGTTATTCTCTGATCATTTCATAACTTGCTTAGAATTATTTCTGCATTAAATTACTTTACTTGATACTGTCACGTTGGTCACACGGATTAGTACTATATGGATCCCTTTTGAGATGTTATCCCTTCAGGGAGCATCGGTTACTCTATGTTCTGTGCGTTTCACTTACATGGCGTATCATATGCTTCTTTGGTTCTTTGATCACTTGTGACATATACCCATATGATCACAGAGTCTTCTTTAAATCTTATCCATTTATGGGACTACTATGTACCACCCTTCGGGGGCTTATCACCCTTCAGGGGCTTATCACCCTTCGGGGGCTTATCACCCTTTGGGGGCTTATCACCTTCGGGGGCTTACCACCCTTCGGGGGCTGTTACATAGAATCATAACATAACCTGGTTGGATCTTGTGTATTAATTAGGGGTACGGGGGTGTAAAACCCCTAAATTTCTACTCTCTTTTTTTTTTTTTTTTATTATTTTTATTATATTAAATTTGCATGGATTTAAAATTTTGTATTGTACGCCACTAGTCGTATTATACGCCGCGCACGAAAATTTGTTTTTCAAAATTGCTCGACGAGTGCGAATATGTGCGAGCGTACATTTTTGAAAATATTATTTTCTATTTTTGAAGTTTCAAAATAATATACATAATAATTATTTTGTTATCGTTCCAATTATTTCCAAGTTTGTTATTTTGTTTATAAAGCCTTACATTTTCGCAATTATTATTAATAAATAATATTTTACTTGTATGCTAAAAAGCATAATTATAAGAATATTAATTGTACAAACATATATTTTGTAATTATTATTTGTTATTTTAAATAATAATTTTCGAAATTAATTATTATAGTATTTTTGGACAACATATTTTTGAAATATTTGTGACAATTTAAATTTTGATTGATCCCATGGATACATTTAAATAGATTTAATTAGTATCCATATTTGGAATTGATTTATCCTATTGATTTTAAACTAAAAATTAATTGATTTAATTTGATTTAATTGGATTTGGATTGGATTGGATTTAATGATTGATTTAATTTAAATAGATGATTTATCTAATTTGGGTTTAAACAATCCTAATCATTATTTAATTGGGAATTCCCACATCCTATATAAATAGGCAGGTACTCCTCCAACTTTTTATGCTTCCACAAAATTCCACCATCCACAAGTGCAGTGCCTCGTGTCCGTGTTTGTGTCCGTGTCTGCTTTCCGTTCTTATTCCATGATATTTTTACATATACATTATTCTCTCCGTCGTGTCGGACAACCCCGATACCGTAAAATTTCTAGCCTAACCCATTGAGAACACCACCACGCCATCTCCTCCTTCCTGCACCCTCCTTCCCGATTTCCCGTCCCGACCAACCGTCTCCCGACACCACCAGTGCTTTCACCACACACCCGATCTCGACCACCTCCTCGACATCCCTACCAACACAAGCATCACCTACACCACCAAATCAGACCATCACCATCGACACCACCACCGTCATCGACACCCCGGCCAACTCCGGCCAACCACCCTACCATCGACCCAACTCCAGCAACCTCACCAACAACCATCCTCACCATCGTCATAACCGCACAGCCCATCGCCAACACATAGGAAAAAGAGAGAAAAATAAAACCAGACCCTAAACCTCACCTCGCCGAGTTGTGCGCCGTCGATCCGCCACCGTGCCCTCGACAAGGCGCCGCTGCCGGATCTCCTTCGCCCGGCGGAGCACCACACGAACTCCTCTGACCACCCGCAGCGCTCCCACGAACCCAGGCCACCGCACGGCATCGTCGTCCGCCTAGCCGTACCTAGCCAAAGCCGACCCCACTTCCCCTTTGATCCGCCGTGTCCCGCCGTCTGGAACCCCCTTCTCGCCTCCGCGGAGCGCCATAGCCGCGCCGCCTCGGAAAACCCTCCACCGCTGGCCGTGCCCCTCCTGGACGCGGTTGACCGCCGCTCTCCGCCGGCGAGCCCGCGCGGGCCATCCGCCGCCCACTTCCGCCGACACCCTTCACCGGTGGCCGATTACCTTCGCCGCCATGCGCTCCCTCCGGTGAACCGACCTAGCCGCCCCTCCGTCGATTTCGTTCGCCTCTTCCCGACTCCCTCTCTTCCTTTCCCCATTTCTTTCCTCTCACTCTCTCTCTCTCCCTCTTAGCTTTCCCTCTCTCGCACTCTCTCTCTTCGTTATTTCTTAGGGGAATAGAAGCAGTAGGCACAATATTTTATTTTTTGGTTTTCTTATTTTAATTAACTTTATTTTATTTTCTCTTTTCTTCTTTTCTTTTCTAATATTATTTTAGGGATTAAGTAAACTACAATTATTACTAATTTACTTGTTATTTTATTATTATTATCATTGGCTTTATAAATTATAGGAACAGCAACAACAATTATTGTTGTTCCATTGGGTTTATATATTTTATTGCATTAGTGTTTAGCTGAATTATATTTACATTTTTATGTACTATATATTATGTATTATCATTATATTATTATCATTGTTTTTATTATTATTATTATATTATTATTTATTATTATTATTTTGTTATAATTATATTATACAAAAAGAGATATTACTATTTCTAAATATATTTAACTAAATATATAACTTTGGGTTTGGCCCTACATGTAGTTTCAAATCGGGTTTCATTTTTTTTATATATTATTTTATATATTTATGGTATTAAATATGGTTGAAATATTTTCTACAAGCAAGTTATAGTTGATATAAAGATAATTTCATGGCTTTCAAGTAGATATCTAAAATTGTTTTACTAATAGAAATATAGTTATTTTCAAATATAATAAATATATTTTCAAAAATAGTTATTTATTTCCATAAAATTTCTTCGATTATATAATCTTATCCATGATCAATCGTTCGTTTCTTACCTTCTTCAAATCTCGAGCTTATTTATATCGTCCTTAGCCAAATTGACTATTCCGGACTCAATGACATAATCCGTGCCACCATCCGAGGTCTCCATGCATAGTTATTGCACCGAAGTAGCAGTTCGTGCCTCCTTGATTATCGTAAGCACACCAGGCGTCCTACCAGGCAAGACACCTTGTCATTAGCTGTTTATTTATTTTAGCTCATATTTATGCATTATTTATTTTCTTTATGCAAAATAAACTGTGATAGATGGCATAACTGTTAGAACTTATTGTTCATTATATTTTCTGCTGTGTATTATTTTTCTTACAAATTAAACCTAGATTTAAGGGACCACCTTGTGTGTTGCATTCATTGGCCTTGACACGTCGTAAACACGAAGTTGTGTGTCGTATGTAGAACACGGAAGTGCGTGATTGGCTGGCCACCAGTACGTACAAGCCGAACGATAGGAATAACCGCTAATAGAGATTGCATGCTAGTTTGACTTAGCGGTTATAGTGGTTTGTGTTGTGGATGCAACACAGTAGGCATTGGACGGGAGGACAATTCCTTAGCGTATGGGCTTCGATGCACTTCCCTTGTGACCGGACTCTCCGCTGGAGATACGGGGTTGATGACCCAAGATTACTGACGGCCACTGACGATTCTGCGGAACGTCATGCTCTTCCTGATGGGGCCTCTGGTGCCCAAGGGGGACTACGTCGATCCTACTTAGCCAGGGCCCATGCGTAGGAAGGAGTTCTTAACAACATTTCATTAGAACGGTAGGCTACCCTATCCGTTAGGTACGAGTACTTTTGGTTTGGGTACTTGTATCTGACCGTGGCTTAGAACAATAACTTGCCGCGGATTAGTTCGTCACATCTTGTCCTTGTTTGGTTGTAGGTGTGACTTACTACTTCGATGAGAAGGTATTGAACCTTGTTGGGGTCCGGATACCATAGATTCATAGCATGGGAAGATACGTTACCGTGAATTAGTTTACCATCTCCTGTCCTTGTTTGGTTGGGGGATGGTACGCTCGTTCAGTATGTGCGTATTGGAACATGTTATAATTCAATTTACTTATTTATTTGAGCAATATTTATTCAGTTTATTGGCATGCTATTATGTGTCTTGTTACGTCCCTCTAAGGACCTGGTTATCTTGCCAGGTGTGTGCTATTGTCTTTCGCAGGTGCTTTCGTTCTAGCCGTGTTTATCGCCATTCCTTCGAGGATGATTGCATTTAGATCGTCTTCGCTTCGCTCGCCAAATTCATATCTTTTCTTATGTATTTTTCATTTACTTGTTGGTAGTGGATTTATCTCTGCCCAACATATTGTATCGAGACAAGGTATTCTCATTATATGATATTTTATTCATTTATCTTGTGTGGATGAGATTAATTATGGTTCTACTGCATTTTACAGCTTATGTATTTATACGAGGCTCCCATATATTGGAGTATACTTCGTATGAATACAGCTGGCATGTCCACGTTCCTAGTCCTACGTATTTTGGGACTGGGGCGTTACATATTTTGTGGTGGCCCATACAGGTCAACATAAATTGTTTGGTTACTTTCGTACCAAGCAAGCCTGCATCTAGGATTAGAAGTCTAGGATCTCATCCACATACTTGACCTCTTTCCTTGATTTTATCTACCGTTTGACTCATCAATTGCATCTTGATTGCTTCCTTCCATCCCTATTCTTATCTTCCCTTCATGCTTGCTAAAGATTGACCCTACTAGTTAGTCGTCCCAAAACACCATTAGTTTAATTCTATAAGTTGGGTAGAATACTTATGAACTAGCAACCCCTTTGACCTAGTGACCTATATTAGCAAGCTTATTTAGATCCTAGAATCTAGAGGACCTAACCCGTCTAGCCAACGAAGGACTTGGACAAGAAGACTATAGGACGACTGTATGACTTAGTATCATTCTGCCTTCTTTTAATCTTAAATCTCTCGTGCCTATGTTATTACCATCGTAACTAATGATGATATAGCCTAGTTTTTGCAAGCTTATCTTTATCGAGCTTGTTCACGACATATGTTATTGGAAGATATCCCACTAACATGTTGTCTAATCAGAACCGGTGCATAATGGTCTGATCAACCAAGTGCACTTTGGTTCGCTTTTGCCTATTATTCTACGTGGATGGGGACATAGTTAAGCTTGTCCTCTAGAGTCCCATCCACGACTGCCTTAATAATTCCTTTGAAATTATTCGATCGTCTTTGAATCACGTATTCGTATTCGATAACGCCTCCTTCGAACTCTATACTGCTTTCCCCTTCACCTACTTTAGAAGAACGAAAGCGTTGTGCTAGAAGATTCCTCTAGCTATCCTATCGCCTATAACCATTATCACTCGACGTTGCTATATCTTAATCTAACTACTCGACCCTATCAAGACCCTCTAATCGCTTAATTAAAGTGAATCTATTTTGTTCTTAATCGTGACCCTCATTCATTAACCGTGACCATACTGTTTTCTACGATCTAGATCGCAATTTCTTACGACATGATTTTGTTAACGATCGTTCCCCATTGATACCCCCTTGTGTCCTCTCACCCCCTACTAATTCTTAATTTCGAGGACGAAATTCTTTTAAGTTGGGTAGGATGTAAAACCCTAAATTTCTACTATTTTTCTTTTATTTTTTATTATTTTATTATTATTAAATTTGCATGGATTTAAAATTTTGTATTTATGCCACAGTCGTATTATACGTCGTGCACGAAATTTTATTTTTCAAAATTGCTCGACGAGTGCGAATATGCGCGAGCGTACATATTTTTAAAATATTATTTTTATTTTTGAAGTTTCAAAATAATATACATAATAATTATTTTGTTATCGTTCCAATTATTTCCAAGTTTGTTATTTGTTTATAAAGCCTTACATTTTCGCAATTATTATAATTATAAGAATATTAATTGTACAAACATATATTTTGTAATTATTATTTGTTATTTTAAATAATATAATTTTCGAAATTAATTATTATAGTATTTTTGGACAACATATTTTTGAAATATTTGTGACAATTTAAATTTTGATTTGATCCGATGGATACATTTAAATAGATTTAATTAGTATCCATATTTAGAATTTGATTTATCCTATTGATTTTAAACTAAAAATTTAATTGATTTAATTTGATTTAATTGGATTTGGATTGGATTGGATTTGATTGATTGATTTAATTTAAATAGATGATTTATCTAATTTGGGTTTAAACAATCCTAATCATTATTTAATTGGGAATTTCCACATCCTATATAAATAGGCAGGTACTCCTCCAACTTTTTATGCTTCCACAAAATTCCACCATCCACAAGTGCAGTGCCTCGTGTCCGTGTTTGTGTCCGTGTCCGCTTCCCATTCTTATTCCATGATATTTTACATATACATTATTCTCTCCGTCTTGTCGGACAACCCCGACACCGTAAAATTTCTAGCCTAACCCATTGAGAACACCACCACGCCATCTCCTCCTTCCTGTACCCTCCTTTCCGATTTTCCGTCCCGACCAACCCGTCTCTCCGACACCACCAGCGCTTTCACCACACACCCGACCTCGACCACCTCCTCGACGTCCCTACCAACACCAGCATCACCTACACCACCAAATCAGACCATCACCATCGACACCACCAAATCAGACCATCACCATCGACACCACCACCGTCATTGACCCCGGCCAACTCCGGCCAACCACCCTACCATCGACCCAACTCCAGTAACCTCACCAACAACCATCATCATAACCGCACAGCCTATCGCCAACACATAGAAAAAAAAGAGAAAAATAAAACCAGACCCTAAACCTCACCTCGCCGAGTTGTGCGCCGTCGATCCGCCACCGTGCCCTCTTCGACAAGGCGCGCTCGCCGGATCTCCTCCCCCGGCGGAGCACCCCACGAACTCCTCTGACCACCCAGCCCCTCCCCACGAACCAGGCCACCGCCCGACGTCGTCGTCCGCCTAGCCGTACCTAGCCAGAGCTGACCCCACTTCCCCTTTGATCCGCCGCGTCCCGCCGTCTGGAACCCCCTTCTCGCCTCCGCGGAGCGCCATAGCCACACCGCCTCGGAAAACCCTCCACCGCTGGCCGTGCGCCCGACGCCGATCCAGCATGCCGCCCCCCTCCTGGACGCAGTTGACCGCCGCTCGCCCGCCGACGAGCCCCGCGCGGGCCATCCGCCGCCCTCTTTCCGCCGACACCCTTCGCCGGTGGCCGATTCCTTCGCCGCCATGCGCTCCCTCCGGTGAACCCGACCTAGCCTCCCCTCCGTCGATTTCCGCCTCTTCCCGACTCCTCTCTTCCTTTCCCCATTTCTTTCCCTCACTCTCTCTCTCCCTCTTAGCTTTCCCTCTCTCGCACACTCTCTCTTCCTGTTATTTCTTAGGGGAATAGAAGCAGTAGGCACAATGTTTTATTTTTTGGTTTTCTTATTTTAATTTACTTTATTTTATTTTCTCTTTTCTTCTTTTTTTCTAATATTATTTTAGGGATTAAGTAAACTACAATTATTACTAATATTATTTGTTATTTTATTATTATTATTATCATTGGCTTCATAAATTATAGGAACAGCAACAGCAATTATTGTTGTTCCATTGGGTTTTATATATTTTATTGCATTAGTGTTTAGCTGAATTATATTTACATTTTTATGTACTATGTATTATGTATTATCATTATATTATTATTATCATTGTTTTTATTATTATTATTATTATTATTATTATTATTTTGTTATAATTATTATTATACAAAAAGAGATATTACTATTTCTAAATATATTTAACTAAATATATAACTTTGGGCTTGGCCCTACATGTAGTTTCAAATCGGGTTTTTTTTTTATATATTATTTTATATATTTATGGTATTAAATATGGTTGAAATATTTTCTACAAGCAAGTTATAGTTTGATATAAAGATAATTTTCATAGCTTTCAAGTAGATATCTAAAATTGTTTTACTAATAGAAATATAGTTATTTTCAAATATAATAAATATATTTTCAAAAATAGTTATATTTATTTCTATAAATTTTTTTCGATTATATAATCTTATCCATGATCAATCGTTCGTTTCTTACCTTCTTCCAAATCTCGAGCTTATTTATATCGTCTCTAGCCAAATTGACTATTCCGGACTCAATGACATAATCCGTGCCACCATCCGAGGTCTTCATGCATAGTTATTGCACCAAGTAAGTAGCAGTTCGTGCCTCCTTGATTATCGCAGCACACCAGGCGTCCTACCAGGCAAGACACCTTGCCATTAGCTGTTTATTTATTTTAGCTCATATTTCATGCATTATTTATTTCTTTATACAAAATAAACTGTGATAGATGGCATAACTGTTAGAACTTATTGTTCATTATATTTTCTGCTGTGTATTATTTTTCTTACAAATTAACCTAGATTTAAGGGACCACCTTGTGTGTTGCATTCATTGGCCTTGATACGTTGTAAACACGAAGTTGTGTGTCGCATGTAGAACACGGAAGTGCATGATTGGCTGGCCACCAGTACGTACAAGTCGTGCGATAGGAATAACCGCTAATAGAGATTGCATGCTAGTTTGACTTAGCGGTTATAGTGGTTTGTGTTGTGGATGCAACACAGTAGGCATTGGACGGGGAGGACAATTCCTTAGCGTATGGGCTTCGATGCACTTCCCTTGTGACCCGGACTCTCCGCTGGAGATACGGGGTTGATGACCCAAGATTACTGACGGCCACTGACGATTCTGTGGAACGTCATGCTCTTCCTGATGGGGCCTCTGGTGCCCAAGGGGGACTACGCCGATCCTACTTAGCCAGAGCCCATGCGTAGGAAGGATTGTTCTTAACAACATTTCACTTAGACGGTAGGCTACCCTATATGTTAGGTACGAGTACTTTTGGTTTGGGTACTTGTATCTGACCGTGGCTTGGAACAATAACTTGTCGCGGATTAGTTCGTCACATCTTGTCCTTGTTTGGTTGTAGGTGTGACTTACTACTTCGATGAGAAGGTATTGAACCTTGTTGGGGTCCGGATACCATATTGGATTCATAGCATGGGAAGATACGTTACCGTGAATTAGTTTACCATCTCCTGTCCTTGTTTGGTTGGGGGGATGGTACGCTCGTTCAGTAGGTGCGTATTGGAACATGTTATAATTCAATTTACTTATTTATTTGAGCAATATTTATTCAGTTTATATGGCATGCTATTATGTGTCTTGTTACGTCCCTCTGAGGACCTGGTTGTCTTGCCAGGTGTGTGCTATTGTCTTTCGCAGGTGCTTTCATTCTAGCCGTGTTCATCGCCATTCCTTCGAGGATGATTGCATTTGGATCGTCTTCGCTTCGCTCGCCAAATTCATATCTTTTCTTATGTATTTTTCATTTACTTGTTGGTAGTGGATTTGTCTCCGCCAACATATTGTATCGAGACAATGTATTCTCATTATATGATATTTTTATTCATTATCTTGTGTGGATGAGATTAGTTATGGTTCTACTGTTTTACAGCTTATGTATTTATACGAGGCTCCCATATATTGGAGTATACTTCGTATGAATACAGCTGGCATGTCCATGTTCCTAGTCCTACGTATTTTGGGACTAGGGCGTTACAGGGGGAGTATAAATAGCCATGTGAACAATTCCAAAGTAGAATAGCCATGAACGCCTCTTTAGTATAGCCATGTACAAATCAAGCCGTTCACATGTCGACTTTGTGCTCTAAATCACTAGTCACTAGTAGCTCTTTACTTATAGTAGATATTTCTATTACAGTTCTCTCTCTCTATTTACATACCGCATTACTTCAGTATCTATATACTTTACTACATGATTATATTTCTAACCTACTATGAACTGTTGAGATGTACTGTACTCGCTCCTGTCTTGACTGGACCTGTTAAAAATATTACAGAGGACGAGGAGGAGGCCTGGGAGGATACCTTCTATGGGACAGCTCTAGCTTAGGACATCACCCCCACTGCCTAGACTAGTTTAGTTAGGACTTATCTTATTTTATGTTTTCTTGAGACTGTTTAGCTAGACTTTACTTCTGTTCAGAGATGTTGAGTTGTATATTCTTTCATATTCAGTAGCTGAGATATGTACTCTGGATATTTGCTGGGATATTACCTTAGACTATTCTATCTTCTATTTTTCCTTGAGTTCTATATCATATCGTGCTTTCTTCTTCCTTAGTTGTGATTGAGTTCATTTACTGCTTAGTATTATATTGCTAGATGTATGTTGACCTAGGACGGCGTTCTACCGTCGACACTGCGGCGTAGGCTGGGCGTTGTTACGTTCTCGTACCCTCACGTGGGTGCGGGTCGTGACACGTTTTTAGTGGTGGCCCATGCAGGTCAAGTTTATATAGTGATATTCGAACTAGAGTATCACTACAGCCTGCAGTAGGATTAGGATATATATTTGAAGGTATTCAATTACAGTTATGATTCCTTAAAAGATTCCTGGGACGACCCTTGAGAATCTTATTTAAACTTCAATTTGAATCATTTCCCTTGTTTTGTTGCTCTCACTCCTTGATTATTGAATTTGATTTTGATTGGATCGTTGTTGATTTGATTTTCCTATCGAGATGAATTTTTATGGCCTGAGTTACGATATTTTTCTGATAACATATGTCGACGGGAATACAGGGATGGTAAAACGTCTACTTGATTATGGAGCTTGTAGTTTATCGCAGCCATATTAGCTGGCGTGGCGGAGACATAGAGACCTGACTTCGAATGTACGTATCTTGGTTATGAGATTTGGAATTTCTCGCAGCTATACTAGTCGGCATAGCGAGAATTCTAGACGACATGATTATAGAGGTGCATGCCCCAGTTATGGGACCTATCGTTTATCGCAGCCTTGCTTACTGGCATGGCGATGACTTGACTAACATGATTTTGCACAGACGCATATGATTATCAGATTATGTCCTGAGAAGGTTTTAAAACATATCATCTCTATCGTACCCTTCTGTTATTATAAATTGTTTTCCATTATCAAATAATTTAGGAGTAGAGATATTTTAGCTTTATAGAGCTTATGCATGTAGTTCTTTCTTAGTGAGACGATTTGATGACTTGTGATTTAGGCCCTTATCTTAGGAATGATAGTATAGCCTGGCTTTAAATAGTGATGTAGTTGGTTCTCCTTTGTTTATATTCACTAAGTTTTTCATCCTTGATGATTAATTTTTTTATTTATTTTCTTTCTTTTCTTTCAGTATGGCACCGGCTATGACCCGAGCCCGTCGCCTGAGAGCAGCTGCAGCTACTGAGAGTGTGCCTCCACCTCCTACTGTTCAGGAGGTAGTTATCCCTCTATCTGATCAGGGGGTGGTGGCACCTCCTGCCATTGAGGAGATGGTGGTAGCCTCGCCAGAGAGTCTTCCTTCATCTCCTGTCGTTCAGGAGAGAGCTGCAGATTGGCCTGAAACCGAGAGCCCTCCCATACCCTTGTACTCCATACAGTACCACCCGGAGGTTTGTTACTTGACGCAGCCCAGATGTTTGGATATTTCCAAGAGAGGCTGTTGGAGTCACAGAGAGTTCATGAGGAGGCCATGAGGGAGCAAATCCAGAGGTTGCTACGTCTACGGGACTCTGTGCTTCTAGGAGAAGAGCCTAGCTCCAAGCGGGCGAGGAGCAGTACCCAGTCCTACCTAGAGTTTGAGGAGTACCCATTTATCCAGCCTATATCATCATACCCAGCCCAGTCTCCTGTCCAGCATAGGCCAGCTAAGCCAGAGCCTATCTGTGCCTACTGCAAGAAGTCTGGACACAAGTGGAACAACTGTAGAAAGAGACTAGGATTGTGCCTATTCTGTGGGTCAGCTGTACACTGGGTGCAGCACTGCCCTGCTACACCTGCCCTAACCAGGGTCGTGCTTCCGGGAGGGAGTTCTGGTTATCAGACCTAGCTGGAGGTGAGTTTTGACCTAACCTTAGTATTTCTTCTTGAGAATTTTGATGCATCCCTTGCTTGTATGTTTTATACCTTGTGATTGCCTAGTACTGTAGCATGGTTGGTATAACTAGATGAGACCCCAGACTGATATTGTATGCCATGACCCCATAGGTTACACTTTCCAACTGTATGTTTTAAGATAGATTTCTGAGACTATGATTGCTGGGGGCTTAACCTAGAAGGGGTACGATCATCTTAATTTCGAGGATAAAATTTTATAAGGTGGGTAGGATTGTAACACCCAATTTTCCAGAAGAGGGTAATTTTAAAATTTTGTAATTATAATTATTATTTAATGATATTTATTCTATATTATGATTTTAGTGATTTTTAATTATTTTTAAACTATTTAAATTCATGACTTATGATTTTTGGTGTTTTGCTAGTGAATAGTAGAGACTGCCTACCCTAGAGCCTAGCCTTGTGATTAGGGTATTTTTGACATTTTTAGGGTTATTTGGATCTATTATAATTTATTTGAATTTATGGGAATTTTTAGAATTTATTTTGAAATGTTTGAATAAGGGTTGACTAGGCTGACTTTGACTAGCAATGACCTTGGTAGGCTAACCTAGAAGCTAACCCTAGTTGTGTTTGAACTTGATTAGTTTATGTAACTCTAGGTTAACCTAAGTTAGTGAGGATTAAATCATTAGAATTAATTTGGAGAAACTAGGGTTTGAATTGATTTAGAAATGGCTTGTGATTTCACAAGTCATGACTTGTGACTTAGGCTTAATAGCCCATAGGCCCACACCATGAACCAAACCTAACCCTAATCAGCCCATGGCAGCCAACCTAGGGTTTTCCACCCTATTTAATGCCTCTTCCATTTGTTCTTGTATCCTTTATTATTTTTCTCTCAAGCTTTAGAAAGAGGTGAGCATCCATCTTCAAAAATCCATAGTAATTCCATTTTATCTTTTTTCCTCCAATTAATTGCATTAGATCATAATTTTTTTCTTGCTGTTTGTGGTGTTCAACCTCAGCTTTGGGGCAATTTGGAGAAGTTTCCTAGCAAGAGGAACCCCCTTTTGAGGCTTTTCTTGTATTTTGACACCAATAGGTAAATCAAAGTAAACACCATTAAAATTCTAGTTTCTTTGCATGTAGACCTAGCCCTAAGTGTCTGGTCCTGTAGGTATGCCTAGACCTAGGTTTTGTGTCCATTTCGTGTCCTAAATGGACACGTATCAGTCCCTTCTTATAGGTATTTGATGAAATGCCCCAATGGGCATTTCGACTTGATTTTCAAATTGTGTTTGAATAGGATTACTCGTTTTTAGGTCGCTTAGGATTTTCCACACGACTGAGCTTGTATTAGTGTCGTGTCATGTCGAGATCTGGACACAAATACGCTTTCTGACACAGTGCACACTGCCCTGCTACTCGGGGTCTATAACTCACTGTACACGACACTTCTGGACACGAAATTTGGTGTGGACACTATTTAGGTGACTGACACGAGGCTCACAAATTTTCATGGGTTTTTGTTCAGTGGTTTGGAAGAAATCCCACCCGCATCGATTTGACTGTACGTCACACGGTTGAAAATGCGCACTGATACGCGCATTTAATTTCGACACGGCGACATGTCGACACGGTTCAGGATGACACACGTATAGCCCTATATTGGATGAACACGTGGAAATATGCAGGAGGTCATTGGTATCGCGTGTCGTGTCCACGAGAGCTTGGACACGCTGCACGAGCCTGTCTGTACATACTGGCTGATGCACACAGTTTGAACAATTTGGACACCTTCGTGTCCATTGTTTGGACACGTGGACACCTCTAACACATGCACACATTGAATACACAACCCTGACACCACTGTACACATATGTATTGGTTTTTGGATTGATTTTGATAAATGAATTTGGTTTGGAATGGATTGCAAATTCCTGATACATTGAGAACTAGGACACTGTGTTCGAATGGATTTTTTTGTTTTTTTTTGTTTACTGAATTAGATTGTTTAATACATATGGTACTTGTTATAGATTCATTGATAGATATAAAATAACTGGAAAGATAAAGGGAATGGGTTGTATTCAAATTTCACTGGGTTCGAACTGTAAATGACTGATACTTGTACTGTTTTCCTGATACTCATGAATTAGTTTGATTGTCTACGGAACTTCAACTCCAAAATTTTCTGATTTCAAATTGTTGTTCAGTTACCATTGGTTGTGACACATGTGTTAGTAACTGTTAATTCTTTTTTTTTTTCATTTTGATTAGGCTTGGGATATGAGAAAGGGATAATGACATGTTGATTGGGATTCAAATGTTGATACATTGATTTCCTTTCCAATTCTGTAAATTACAAATGTAATCACTATTTTCTTCCCTTTATAGCTGAACTGTATATTAATGAATAGGTTTCCTTTCCTATCTTTTTCCTAAAAACTGAACTGCAGTCTCTCACCCACCCTTCACAAGTCACACCCACACATACATGAACTTTGACACACACACGCTAGTATGCATATTCCTGTCACCTTAGAACACATACACACTCTATTATATTTTCTGTCAAAACTGAGGATTTAATAATAGTTTCAATGTGAAAAACTGAGATTCTTTTTGTAAACTAATTTGATTCTCAAGATTAGTTGGGTTGATTTCACTCTTATGTCATACTTGATTTCACTGTTATGAAGTTTTGATGTACTGATTAAATAGGTAGAACCTGAGATTCCTTGATTCCCTTTCAAATTCTGTAATTTACAAATGTATTCACTGTTATTCTTCTAAAACCTGAGAGTCTATTCTTTTATTGAACTGTAGGTTGGTTTGTGATTGTTCCTTCCTACTTAACTGTTATTGAACCAATGTGTGACCTGAGATTTTATTTCATATTTTTCTGAGATACTTTCACTAAATCACTGAATTCCTATTCCTGTTACACCAATCAATCTCATATTGACACTACATTGCATTCATCACTATACTTGTTTGCTAATTTATGTTAAGTTGTATTAGGTTATCAAGTTTGCTTGGGATAGACAACCTGGACTGAAACTGAGTTTCTAGGTGTCTTCACAGATTTTACATTGAGCACCTCACTGATTCTTCTCATATTTTTGCCACTGTTTGTATTCCCAGAATTCAGGATCACAAATGCACTCATGTCCATATCTAACACACGTTTTTTCTTTCACTCTCACACTCTATGATTCCTGTCACACAGCCACACTCTTCACACATGTCATTATTTCCTTTTTCATGATACAGTTAGATGTTTAATTCCTGAATTTGATGTGGGTTCATTCCTATAAAATTTTTGAAAACTGTTTTGGGACTGGAATTGTGTAATGAAATGATTCCTTTCTTTTCCTTGACTGTCCAGAGATGGACTGCTGCTCTTTCACTCACGCACACATGTCTTACACTCTTGTGTCTCACTGTCACCACTCACATGTCTCTACTCACTGAATTTTTCACTCACACACACTTGAACATACATGTGTTTTCCCTTCCTCTTTACAAATGTATATAATGTATTGGGATATATATATATATATATATATATATATATATAATATATATATATATAGCACATACTTATATATAAATATATATCCTATATATAAGTATGCTATATATATATATATATATATATATATTTTTTTTTTTTTTATATATATAAGTATGTATATATATATATATATATATATATATATATATATATATATATATAATATATATGATAAAAAAAAAAAAAAAAAAATAATATATATATATATATGATATATGAAATGTGTGTATGGATAACCTATAAGCTAATGAGTATTTCTATATTAGATTGTGTAACATATCAATATGTGTATCCTATATTATAGTGTATTTCATTTTTAGATAAATGATTGACATGTGATATGTGGTTCGTGGGTGTTTGTTAGACCTAGTATAGTCTAGATTAGTCTTGTACAGTCTTGTTAGACTTAGAATAGGCTAGTTTAGCCTAGTTTAGACTAGTATAGACTTGATTAGCCTAGATTAGTCTTGTTTGACCTAATTTAGACTTGTTTGACCTAGTTTGACTTCTAAGGTTGACCAGAGTTGACCAAGAGTTGACTTTGGCCTAGATTGACCTAGAATCATGTAGAATGCATAGTAGGACTTCATCATATCATTTTAGACTTATTGTGACTTGTGCTGTTCTGATTAGGAGCCAGACACCTTTCCTCGGACAGTACATTTACTTCAGACGTTCAGATACGAGGCGAGTACATTCTTTGATCATTTCATAACTTGCTTAGAATTATTTCCTGCATTAAATTACTTTACTTGATACTGTCACGTTGGTCACACGGATTAGTACTATATGGATCCCTTCTTGAGATATTATCCCTTCAGGGAGCATCGGGTACTCTATGTTCTGTGCGTTTTACTTACATGGCGTATCATATGCTTCTTTGGTTTTTTGATCACTTGTGACATATACCCATATGATCACAGAGTTCTTTGAATTCTTATCCCATTTATGGGACTACTGTGTACCACCCTTCGGGGGCTTATCACCCTTCGGGGGCTTACCACCCTTCGGGGGCTATTACATAGAATCATAATATAACCTGGTTGGATCCTTGTGTATTAATTAGGGGTACGGGGGAGTATAAATAGCCATGTGAACAATTCCAAAGTAGAATAGCCATGTACGCCTCTTTAGTATAGCCATGTACAAATCAAGCCGTTCACATGTCGACTTTGTGCTCTAAATCACTAGTCACTGGTAGCTCTTTACTTATAGTATATCTCTATTACAGTTCTCTCTCTCTGTTTACATATCGTATTTCTTCAGTATCTATATCTTACTTTACTGCATAATTATATTTTCTAACCTGCTATGAACTGTTGAGATGTACTGTACTCACTCCTGTCCTGACTGTACCTGTTAAAAATATTACAGAGGACGAGGAGGAGCCTGGGAGGATACCTTCTATGGGACAACTCTAGCTGAGGACATCACCCCCACTGCCTAGACTAGTTAAGTTAGGCCTTATCTTATTTTTTGTTGTCTTGAGACTGTTTAGCTAGACTTTACTTCTGTTCAGAGATGTTGAGTTGTATATTCTTTCATATTCAGTAGCTGAGATATGTACTCTGGATATTTGCTGGGATATTACCTTAGACTATTCTATCTTCTGTTTTTCCTTGAGTTCTATATCATATCGTGCTTTCTTCTTCCTTAGTTGTGATTGAGTTCATTTACTGCTTAGTATTATATTGCTAGATGTATGTTGACCTAGAACAGCGTTCTACCGCCGACTGCGGCATAGGCTGGGCGTTGTTACATTCTCGTACCCTCACAGTGGGTGCGGGTCGTGACACTGGCTGCCGTAGATCCTACTTATGCGCGTAGGCCGAGGGAGTTCTATCTGCCCCAGCATAGATGACAGTAGATACATATTGACTGGATTTGTTTCCAGAAGACTTATTTCTGACAACGATATTTAATGGATATTTGTTTTGATGGATATATCTCCTCTGGATATTGTGATGGATATTTGTTTTCATGTATATATCTCCTTTGGATATGTGATAGATATTTATTTTTTGGTGTGTGATGTATATTGGTTTGTGTGATGTGTGATACATATTGTGATGTATATTGGTTTGTGTGATACGTGATACATATTGTGATGTTTCGAGAGGCTTGAGGAGACGACCAATTATTTTTGGTCTATTCTGGATTGTATTGTGCGTGACGGTGTTGAGTGTTCCACCGAAGGGATCGACGAACCCAGGGATTAGATATTGTATTTTAGATTGGATTGGATTCTGTATTTTATATTGTACATTTGCATTCTGGATTCTTTTTTTTCAAATTAGCGACATTTTGCGGCGTTTCCATACGTCGCTGAAAACGTCGCTAAATTGTTGATATGGCAAACAATCTGATGCCACCACATCGTCGCAAAAACGTCGCTAATGTGTCGCTAATCGGCGACCACAAGAAAACGTCGCAAATAACGTCGCTATTTAGCGACGTTATTAGCGTCGCTAACTAACGTCGCCATAGCGACGTTTTCTCGATTAGCGATACGCTTTTTTCCGTTGTTTCCAACACGTCGCTGAAAACGTCGCTAATTTAAGTTAGCGACGTTTTGGCCGATATTAGCGACATTTTTAAACGTCGCTAATCTGACAAATTTTTGTAGTGATTTTTTCAAAAGTACTTCTCCAATGCAAATGTGAAATAAATTGTGAAGTTGACATGGCAATGACATGGCAAGGAGAATGTGAAGTTGGTTGTCTAGATCTAGACAATGCACTTCACAATGACTTTATGTCCACATCATCAATTATGAATAATATATATATAATATATATAATAATATATATATATATATATATATTATATATATATATATATATAAAAGTGAAAAGTTGTCTTGGAAGTTGAAAAAAAAGTAATTTTATTGTCTTCTCAAACTTATACATTGGAGAACATATTTTAACTCATTGTCTTGTGTGAATGTCATCTTGCCACATAGAAAAGACATTATCTTATGTCTCATGCCACATAGGATTCACAACACAAAACAAGACAATAGGGTTGGAGATGCTCTAAAGCCTATCACTAGTGAAGACCTTTGTTGGGGGAGACAGAGGGTTCAACTATCGGTTACGTAACAATATATTGTCTTGGTCAACTTAAATTGCCCAATTACTTAACAGTATAGTTGAGACTATGGATATTATCAAGATTTTAGTTGCGATAGGTTGCAGGTTTAGGCATTCCTTTCTGTTATCCAGCCCAAACAAATATAATGGGGCAAATTGCCTTAACTTATTCTATATTTTATACTTATTTCATATATAAAACATTCCTACTTTAAAACTAATAACTTATTCTATATTTTATACTTATTTCATATATAAAACATTCCTACTTTAAAACTAATTACATGAACCACCATATAGTTTATATTTTCTATAGAAGCTTATAACGCTTATCATTCCTATCTTTTATAAAATTTATAAAGGAGAGAGTCCCGAAGCCTTAGCCTAGTGGTAAGATGGGGGACGCCCGGAGGCGGGCATGGGATCGATGTCACGCCCCAGAACCAGAATACTGAGAGCGGGGCAGACATAGCCAGCTACGTATATAGAAGTGCAACCCACCTCGTTATACGGTCAGGCTGTCAGGATACATGAGGATTTAACTACAAGCCAACAGTCTCTTAAGGTCATGAACAAGCCTAGTGTCTCAATCACAAGCAAGTATTAATAGTTACAAGATGTAAGATCACCAAATATACAATATTAAGACGTCCCAAACATTACATATTCAGCTGATCATGAAGCTAGTCATTACAAAATGTCAGGACTAGCAAGAGTTTAGTCATACATGATCAACCCAAGGATATGTCAATCATGTTACAAACAGTAGCCCGTAGGCAGACAGTAAGTAAAGGTGCAATCGAGCTAAACATGTGCTCGTTGGCTAAACGCCTCAAAAGAATATTTTTACAATAAAGTGGAAGAACAAAAGAAACCCACTTGTTGTCCTGGTTACGCCTGGTGGTCACCATCGGACTGGAAAGTCGGTAGATCCTTGGAGCTGCTCCGGTATCTGGCCATACAAAACCAGCTGGGTCAGATCCCAGAAAGAGCAAACACCACAAAGAAAGCTTCACTTAGGAACTAAAATCAGCAATTAACACAGAATAATAATAAGTAGTAAGAACTGGAAATAAGAAAACATATCAGGATGATATACGATGAGATAACCATGGGACTATTCAGATAACCAGGTTACAACCCGTAAACCGAACAAGGACTAGGGTGGTAACCCTTCATCTGAACGGAACTTAGTTTTCCACCATTTATCGACAAGATAATATAAGAAATCAGGACATGTGACAATCTTGTACAGGATCAAGACAAACAAAACTGATAATTCCCCATTCAACAATCATGGCCAAGCGATAAGTACGGCTTGATACTTTAACTAACTAGGGTTATCACAGGCTTAGTTACTAGCAAGATGCAGAGAGATTATTCTACAGCCACAAGCCTGCAGACCATCCAGGTTATCCAGGTCGAATATTAGGGGTTAAATTCAGGTGGGTACATCGTCCAGGAAAAGTATGTACCCTTAGTAGCTTGAAGGGTGCAATACATGACAGTGTGCTGGAAATGTGCCCTACTCGATGGTAGGCTACAGATCCCAAGCGCGCCCAGGTAACGGGATTGCCTGTAGCTGGGAAATCTCTTCATGACTACTGTGTTATTCTAGTTATTAGCCTTAGTCCATTTCAGTAGGTACCCCTGACCGTGGTACTCAGGGGTTCCATCCTAAGCATGATGTAAGACAAGTCTGGTTCATTTGTACAAGTACAATCGCCCACGGTATCCAGGTTATTCATTCTTGTCATGTCAAGTAGCCGTCGCAACAGCTTATCAAGGTATATCATGTCAGGTTTACTTGTCGGGAGTGCACCATGGCGGGCCACTATTATGTCATGTTACTTATCAAAAGTGCACCACTACGGGTCACTGTCGTGTTCAGGGATACGTGCAGGATAGCATAGTACAAGCATTCTATCAAGAGAACCAAGTTATACTGAGGGTTACAAGACCTGAGTTAATAATAATAATAAATAATAATAATTAACTCATCAAATAAGGAGCTTATGATAGAGCCATGGGGGGAATGGGTCCTCATGCGGCCGGAATGATAATATTCATGCGGCTCTGGAAGAACAGGTATATGCGGCTCAGGAAGCATATGGGACTCATGCGGCCAGAAATGGGGAGGGCACATGCGGCTCAAAGGACAGGGTTTCATGCGGCTCAGGAGGTAACCCTTATGTGGCCAGGAATGACTCGGGTCCTCCTGCGGCAGAATAGAGACTAGTTCATGCGGCTGGATAAAGCGGGGCGCACGCGGCTCAGTCCATGCGGCTGGAAGTGGACGGGTTTTCATGCGGCTTGGTAAAGCGGGGCGCACGCGGCTCAGTCCATGCGACTGGAAATGGACGGGTTTTCATGCGGCTGGGTTTCAACTCATGCGGCCAAGATGGACCTATACGCTAGGTCAAGAAAGTTCATGCGGCTGGAAACGAATAGGTCACATGCGGCTCGGGATGAAGGGGATCTTATGCGGCCAGAATAGTTCATACGGCTGAGAAGTCTTATGCGGTTGGAAGTTCAATAACTCATGCGGCCAAGAAGGAAACTTGCCACATAAGAAGTTATGCGGCTAAGTTCATGTGGCTGGGTACTACCCTTCTTCTCCATTATTCCGAAAAGAAGAACCATGCAAGCCATGGCTTCCAAGCTGCATAAAACCTTCATCCAGAGTCCAAATCCAACTTCTATAGGTCAAAGTGGGGCAGAATGAAATACCTTACAACTGGAACCATCAGAACTTGATAATAACAAGATTAAATAGATCAAAACCCAAGAAATCCGAGAATACAATAAACTTAGATCTAGAATAATTTAGTCATGGAAATTGAAAATGCCAAGCACTAAAGAGTCTTAGAATGTTACAAGGAAGAAAATAGAACAATAAATCTCGAGTTCCTCCATGAAGCAAGATGCACTTGCCTAGGTCTCCCTCTCTCTCTCAGAGGTGAAGAAGTTAATGGTGGAGAAGAGAGAGTAAATGAGGAAAGAGAAAGGAGAATGGGTTAATGTAATACCCAGTTTCTAAAATAGGGTAATTTTAAATTTTGTATTTTAATTTATTCAATTATGGTATTTAAATAATATGATTTTTATTGATTTTTAATCATTTTAAAACTATTTTAAATCATGACTTATGATTTTGATGTTTTGTTAGTGAAACCGTAGAGACTGTCTACCCTAGAGCCTAGCCATGTGATTATGGTATTTTATTTATCATTTTTAGTTTGAGGGTATTTTTATCATTTTTGAATTATTTGAATTTAATATATTTTGTTAGGAATTTAAAAAGATTTATTTGAATGGTGTTTAAATATTATTTAATTAATTTCCATGTGGTTTAGATTAGCCTAACCTAGATTGGACCTAACCTAGATTAGTCATAGCTAGTCTAGTGAGCCACATTAGTTTAGTTAGTATTGGTTAAATGGGTTTAAGTCAAGTTTAGTTAAATAGTGATTTGCAACTTAACTAGGAAAGAGCCCTAGATTTTAGGCTACTCATTAGCCTTGATTTATTGCTAGCCCTTAGATGCAACCTAAAAACCCTAACCCTAGCTAAAGTGGCCAGCCAAGACCCCCCTGCCTATATAATATCTCTTTAGAAAATAGTGCCTCTTTCCATATTCTATCATTTTTCCCTAAGAACAAGGTGAGCCAACGCTTTTTTTCTCTATAGATTAATCGTTAGAGCTCTATTTTCATTGAGATTTCTTCCATAGTATTCTAATCAATGTTCTCCTGCTATTTGTGGAGTCAAATCACAGGATTGAATCAATTTGGAGAAGTTTGGTGACTTTTGGAGATCCCCTTTGTAGAAGCTTTTGTGTTGGAGAACACACATAGGTAAATTCCTATCCATCCATTAAAATTAGGTTTTCTTTGCATAAATACCTAGCCCTAGGTGTCCTGGTTCTGTAGGAATAGAGTTTGTCCAATTTCGTGTCCTATACGTATCCGTATTGGACACATATCAGTGTTGCGCAGGTGTTCGATGAAATGCCCCAAAGGGCATTTTAATTTGTTTTTGTGAAAGTGTTTAAACAGGAAATTGTGTTTTTGTGTTGCTTACGAGTTTCTGATGGTCTGGGATTGATTTGGTGTCGTATCGAGTCATTTTGGACACGTGCACACGCGGGTGCACACACGCGCATGCAGTGTGCGTGTCCTGCTACTCGAGTGTCCTAACAGGACACGACATCTCGACAATTAAAACTTGGTATGGAGGAGGGGCCATGTCTGACATACCCTCCCTAAGTTTCGTGGCCTCTTCTGTCGTGTCGGACACGATATATGGCCTTTACTGATTCGTGCACTGTGCACACACGCAAAAATTCGTCTGATATGACCCTTTAACTCATACACGACATGACTTGGACACTTAACTATGACACTGACACAAAGCCCTACTCTGGGCGAACCCATGTGCACGACCACGACACACCTCATGCCCTGTGTCGCGTGTACGAGGCCATGTTATGCACGAGCCTGTCTGATACACTATTTACTGTCACATTAGTGTCAGTAAATTCGACACAGCTGGACACGTTTTGGGACACGAGAATGACCCCCATGACACGTACATGTGGGGGACACTCTGTAGAAGTTGATTTGGGTTTGGATGTGGTTTTGTATTTCGAAATTGAGTTGTGGTGTCGAGTTTTTGAAAACACTGATATTGTGTTCAGTTCTATTTTTTTCAGAGTTTATAATTGATGTTTAAAATAAATTTAAATGCTAATTATGTTGCTTAGTGATGTCTACATGTGTATGAACCTGAGAATTACTGAAACAGTTAATGGAAACCTGTGAATTTTGATGTTAAGCTTATTTAGGATAATTCAATTTCTGAATTTGAACCAGTGAATGAAAACCTGAGAATAGGTTTTCCCTTTTCTTGACAAAAGAAAATAGAGATGTATAAACCTGAGAATTATTCCTAATGTTAAAACTGAACTGAGATTTAGAATGGGTTTTGATTTTACAAAGGTTAACTGGGTTGATTTTGAGTAAGTTTCTGTTTTCAAAGAAAACTGAGATTTGTTGGATTAGAGGCCTTGAGTTGCATGTTTTGATTGTAAACTGAAATCAATCCATCTACACTGCCATCTATACTGTCCTGACAACTTGTTTTTGACACACTGTTTTATTGATTCAAATTTGAGAATGAATAGGGGTTTGAATGTGCACTGTTTTGAATGAAAGCTGAAACTGAAATGTAGCACACTGTAGACTGATATATACAAGCTGCCATTGGGTTCTCTTTTTCCTGAATTCACATCACTAAATCCCTGAGAATATAATGTACTATTTTTCCTCTTATTTCATCTTACACTTACACCAAACCGAGATTGAATGGCATGTGTGGTTTTATATTGATTTATGTTAAGTTATAGTTGGAATCAAGTTAGCATTTTGATTAAAGGTTCGGATATGTTGTGAACTGTCATCTGGTTTTCACTTGTACAGTTCTCATTAAAACTGAGATGCACAGTTCATGTTCACACATTGTTGTACACCATGTATAAACCTGAGACCTTAATGTTTCCCCCTCTCTACCTCATTATATGTATATATACAATATCTCGAATTGTTGAATGAATAACTGAGATTTACCAGGTTTACAAAAACCTGAGAATTCTGAACACTTGACACATAACTAAGATTATTTCTTTGTGTAGTTGCAACCATTTGTGTCTTGATCAGTCCAGGAACACCAATGGCCTCACTCACCAATTATTTACTGAAATTTTTAGGATTCATTCCTTAATAATGTTAACCTGTGAACTATTTTCTAAAATTGAGTTAATGTTAACCTGAGATTATGTAAAATGAGAACTGAACATGGGTTCATTTGAATATCTGAGAACTTAAACTACTACCTACTGTTTTTTCTGTTACCATGTTAGCTATAACACTGACACAGATTAGCCACACCTTCCCTATCAATCTGAACACTGTTTCAAGTCACATGTGTACACACACACAATTGCAAAACCTGAGACATACAAGAAACTGTCATGGACACACATAGGCGCATCCTCTATAAAATCTGAAATGTGTCATCCCATTGACACCTATTAGCTATAGCAATGTACACATTCAAACACACACATGATAATCACTCACTCACATAATGTTCACTCACACACTCATATAAATCTGTGATGGACCCACTCATACATACACATTGGCACTTGAGCTCACACACACACGTCTCTCTCTATATATAATATGTGCTAATGGACTATATGTGATAAATAAATTGCCTAAATTAATCTAGTATATAGATAGATATATAATGTATGAAATAAGTGTGATGTGGACTATAGGGCATAAGGCCTATGTGTATGGTATGAATACACCAATGAATGTGTGTGGTTGGTTTGTATAGCCTAATTTGATGTGTGTTTGCTAGGATAGTCTTGGTTAGGCCTAGTGGGACTTATTAGACTTGTTTGGCTTAGGCTTGACCTAGTTTGACCAGTCTAGTAGACTAGTTGACCAAGTGTTGACTTTAGTCTAGTTTGACTTAGACAGCATGCAGATGCATTGTAGATTACATTTATCATCCCCTATATACATCTTGACTTGTGTTGTTCTAACTAGGAGTCAGGTATCTCATCTCGGACAGTACATTTACTTCAGACATTCAGATACAATGGGAGTACATTCTCTGATCGTTTCATACTTGCTAGAACGTCTATTCTTGCCATAGATTAATTTACTTGATGCTGACACGTTGGTAACACGAATTGGTACTATATGGATCTTCTTTTGCGATGTTATCTCCTTTGTGTTCACTAAATACATATTATGATGTGCGTTTCACTAACATAGTGTATTTATTGAATACCCTTATCATTGTACACTCATTATGCATATTGTACTCTCATTATCACATTGAGCTCTATTGTACAAGCTATTGTACAAGCCATTGTATAAGGTAACGTAACTGAATTGGATCCTTGTGTATTGATTGGGGAGGGAGAGTAGAAATGGTTATATGATCAATCCTATTGTATAAGAAATTGTATATGTCCATTGTACACCCACGTACAAAGAAGTCCCATTTTATTGTATAACCTAACCCGTTTACATAACCATATTGTACTCTAAATCACATGTTGCTTACAGTTCTTACTTATCATATATAGATATTTCCTATAATCATATCCTTCTGTTTTTCATATATATCTTCTTTCAGCGTTTCATGTATCTTACTCTATTGTACGTTATATTTTTTAACTTGTTATGATCTGCGTGAGTATATTGTGCTCGCTCCCGTCCTTACTGGACCTGTTAAAATTTTACAGAGGATGATGAGGAACCCTGCACCCCTTACTTTGGAGCTTGTCTAGATGACACTCGCGACCTGGACCCCTGGGGAGGTTCAGGCAGCTGCTGAGGATGATACCCTTGCATAATTTAGATAGTCTAGATTGTTTTTTTTCATGTTTAGTTGTTGTCCTTATTTTCAGAGTTGTATAATTTGAGATGTTGAGACTTGTTGTTTCATTTCTGTTGTACCTCAGTTGAGGATTTTTTTATCTATTTTATCGTGCCATATTCTATCTTTAGATTGTGATTGAGTTATATCTCTGTGTTGGCCTCCTTATGGAGAGTATTTCCTATTAGTTAGTTATAGTTCATGACCTAGAACAGCGTTCTATCGCCGACACTGTGGCGTAGGCTGGGCGCTGTTATGTACTCGTACCCTCACGGTGGGTGCGGGTCGTGACATATTTTTAGTGGTGGCCCATGCAGGTCGAGTTTATGTAGTGGTATTCGAACTAGAGTATCACTACAGCCTGCAGTAGGATTAGGATATTTTGAAGGTACTCAATCACATTAGAAAAACTCTTAATCAGATTCACTTTATCTAAATTTGCTGTTTATTGTCTTCCCTTGAATATAAACTGTCATTCTTTGACTTTTCGCTTCATTCTCAGTAATTGTTTCTTGTTTTGATCTGTCTTCATGATGGTTTTGGAGACATGATCTCATCGCTCCGGCTCCTATTGTGCCGACTCATGTTGGCGTTTCTGTTACATTGGAGGTGCACCTCTGTTTGTACAGAGACTTTTTCGTCATTTCCTATTTATCTCGTAGTAGCAGTTCATACGGCATCAGCAGCAGACCAAGGGAAACCAGCAGGGCGAGTTACCGTTAGGACAGTCGGATGCACAGACCATTGGAGATCTTGCTGCAAGTTCCGTTATTCTCGATTCCATTTCCGCAATTGTCTTTTATAACTACCTTGAAATTCGATTCCATCTGTCCTTGCTGATTGATTAATTTTGTCATGTTGCTCTTTTGTTATGTTTGTTTTTCTTCTGAGAAAATTATATGGGCTAGGTCACCTCAGTTATGGGATCTAGAATCTTCGATAGTCGAGTTAGTTGGCATAGTGAGAACATATAGTCATATTTTGGATGTATTTTTGGGTATGGGGATTTAAGGTTTTCGCCGTCGCATGCGACAATACGAAAATTTTAAATGCCATGAACCTGAGGTACGTACCTTAGTCAAGGACTCTGTGATATCGTAGCCTTGCTCACTAGCATGATGAAGACTCTGGACAACATGATTTTGGACAGACGCATACATTAACAGATTGTATCTTGAGAAGGTTTTTAAACATCATACCCTTTTGATTGTTATAAATGACTTAGGAGTTGGGATATTTTAGTTTGTAGAGCTTATTCATAGGTAGTTCCTTCATAGTATAATGATATGATGACTTGTAGAGTGCCTGTGCCTTGGGGATGATAGTTAGCATTGGTATTAGAATAGTAACCCAGTGTAGGTGGTTCCCATGTTATTTATAATATCAACCAATTACGTATAGGATGTTAGTATGCCTTCCAGCCTATATGATTATTATTATTTTTCCTTACCATTTTCCAGTGAGGCACCCAGTGACCAGAGCCTGCCCTTGAGTATAGTTGTAGTTTCACCTAAGACTGAGAGTTCTATATATATCGATAGATTGTAAATATATACTTAGGATATATGTAATGGGTTGTTGTTCCT
This sequence comes from Iris pallida, assembly GCA_029216955.1. NCBI lineage: Eukaryota > Viridiplantae > Streptophyta > Magnoliopsida > Asparagales > Iridaceae > Iris > Iris pallida. The sequence goes on along the minus strand of JANAVB010022651.1, from coordinate 50,640 downwards.
GAGCTTATGTATATGTGGTATTTGGGATTTGTATGCTTAGATTTTGGGTATTTAGTTATGGGTGACTTGATAGGATTGGAAAGTTGAGAGCTAGCCTATTTATAGTTTCTCTTTTTGCTAAATTCTGGCTGCCAACACTTAGGTAGCTAGCATGGGTAAAATCCTAAGAAGTTGACCAACTGATAATCAAGTACTAGGATGTTGAGAAATTGACTAGTGATTGACCCTTGACTATGTTTGACCTAGAAGGGGTACGTCATCTTAATTTTGAGGATAAAATTTTTATATGGTGGGTAGGATTGTAACACCCAGTTTCTAAAATGAGGGTAATTTTGAAATTTTGTATTTTAATTTATTCAATTATGGTATTTAAATAATAATATAAATTTTATTGTTAATCATTTTAAAACTATTTTAAATCATGACTTGTGATTTTGGTGTTTTGCTAGTGAAACCGTTGAGACTGTCTACCCTAGAGCCTAGCCATGTGATTAGGGTATTTCATTTATCATTTTTAGTTTGAGGGTATTTTTGTCATTTTTGAATTATTTGAATTTAATATATTTTGTTAGGAATTTAAAAAGATTTATTTGAATGGTGTGATTTAAATATATTTAATTAATTTTCATGTGGTTTAGATTAGCCTAACCTAGATTGACCTAACCTAGATTAGTCATAGCTAGTCTAGTGAGCCACATTGAGTTTAGTTAGTATTGGTTAAATGGGTTTAAGTCAAGTTTAGTTAAATAGAGTGATTTGCAACTTAACTAGGAAAGAGCCCTAGATTTTAGGCCACTCATTAGCCTTGATTTATTGCTAGCCCTTAGATGCAACCTAAAAACCCTAACCCTAGCTAAAGTGGCCAGCCAAGACCCCCCTTGCCTATATAATATCTCTTTAGAAATTAGTGCCTCTTTCCATTATTCTATCATTTTCCCTAAGAACAATGTGAGTCTACACTTTTTTTTCTCCATAGATTAATCATTAGAGCTCTATTTTCATTGGGATTTCTTCCATAGTGTTCTAATAATGTTCTCCTGCTATTTGTGGAGTCAAATCACAGGATTGAATCAATTTGGAGAAGTTGGGTGACTTTTGGAGATCCCTTTGTAGAAGCTTTTGTGTTGGAGAACACACATAGGTAAATTCCTATCCATCTATTAAAATTAGGTTTTCTTTGCATAAATACCTAGCCCTAGGTGTCCTGGTTCTGTAGGAATAGAGTTTGTCCAATTTCGTGTCCTGTACGTGTTCGTATCGGACACGTATCAGTGTTGTGCGCAGGTGTTCGATGAAATGCCCCAAAGGGCATTTCGATTTGTTTTTGTGAAAGTATTTAAATAGGAAATTGTTTTTTGTGTTGCTTACGAGTTTCTGATGGTCTGGGATTGATTTGTTGTCGTATCGAGTCGTTTTGGACACGTGCACACGCGGGTGCACACACGCGCGCGAGCAGTGTGCGTGTCCTGCTACTCGACTGTCCTAACAGGCACGACACGACACCTCGACACTTGAAACTTGGTGTGGAGGAGGGGGCCATGTCTGACATACCCCTCCCAAGTTTCGTGGCCTCTTGTGTCATGTCGGACACAATATATGGCCTGTACTGATTCGTGCACTGTGTACACACGTAAAAATTCGTGTCTGATACGACCCTTTAACTCAGACAAGACACGACTTGGATACTTAACTATGACACTGACACAAAGCCCTACTCTGGGCGAACCCATGTGCACGACCACGACACACCTCGTGCCCTGTGTCGCGTGCACGAGGCCGTGTCCTCGCTGTACGAGCCTGTTGATATACTGTTTACTGTCACATTGGTGTCAGTAAATTCGACACAGCTGGACACGTTTTAGGACACGAGTATGACCCCTATGACACGTCTACATGTGGGGGACACTCTGTAGAAGTTGATTTGGGTTTGGATGTGGTTTTGCATTTCGAAATTGAGTTGTGGTGTCGAGTTTTTGAAAACACTAATACTGTGTTCAGTTCTTTTTTTTCTAGAGTTTGTAGTTGATGTTTAAAATAAATTTAAATGCTAATTATGTTGATTAGTGATGTCTACATGTGTATGAACCTGAGAATTGCTGAAACAGTTAATGGAAACCTGTGAATTTTGATGTTAAGCTCATTTAGGATAATTCAATTTCTGAATTTAAACCAGTGAATGAAAACCTGAGTATGGGTTTTCCCTTTTCTTGACAAAAGAAAACTGAGATGTATAAACCTGAGAATTATTCCAAATTTTAAAACTGAACTGAGATTTAGAATGGGATTTGATTTTACAAAGGTTAACTGGTTGATTTTGAGTAAGTTTCTGTTTTCAAAGAAAACTAAGATTTGTTGGATTAGAGGCCTTGAGTTGCATGTTTTGATTGTCAACTGAAATCAATCCATCTACACTGCCATCAATACTGTCCTGATAACTTGTTTTTGACATACTGATTTGTTGATTCAAATCTGAGAATGAATAGGGGTTTAAATGTGCAATATTTGAATGAAAGCTGAAACTGAAATGTAGCACACTGTAGACTGATATACAAGCTGCCATCGGGTTCTCTTTTTCCTGAATTCACATCACTAAATCCCTGAGAATATAATGCACTGTTTTTCCTCTTATTTATCTATACAAATACACCAAACCTGAGATTGAATGGCATGTGTGGTTTTTTTGATATATGTTAAGTTATATAGTTGGAATCAAGTTAGCATTTTGATTGAAGGTTTTGGATATGTTGTGAACGGTCATCTGGTTTTCACTTGCACAGTTCACATTAAAACTGAGATGCACAGTTCATGTTCACACATTATTGTACACCATGTATAAACCTGAGACCTTAATGTTTCCCCCTCTCTACCTCATTATATGTATATATATAATATCTCTAATTGTTGAATGAATAACTGAGATTTACCAGGTTTACAAAAACTTGAGAATTCTGAACACTTGACACATAACTGAGAATTATTTCTTTGTGTGTAGTTGCAACCATTTGTGTCTTGATCAGTCCAGGAACACCAATGGCCTCACTCACCAATTGTTCACTTAAATTTTTAGGATTCATTCCTTAATAATGTTAACCTGTGAACTGTTTTCTAAAACTGAGTTAATGTTAACCTGAGATTATGTGAAATGAGAACTGAACATGGGTTCATTTGAATATCTGAGAACTTAAACTACTACCTACTGTTTTTCCTGTTACCATGTTAGCTATAACACACTGACACATATTAGCCACACCCTCCCTATCAATCTGAACACTGTTTCCAGTCACATGTGTACACACACACACAATTATAAAAACCTGAGACACACATAAAACTGTCATGGACACACATAGGCACATCCTCTATAAAATCTGAAATGTGTCATCCCATTGACACCTATTAGCTATAGCAATGTACACATTCAAACACACACACATGATAATCTCTCACTCACATAATGTTCACTCACACACTCATATAAATCTGTGATGGACCCACTCATGCATACACATTGGCACTTGAGCTCACACACACACATGTCTCTCTCTCTCTATATATAATATGTGCTAATGGCCTATATGTGATAAATAAGTTGTCTAAATTAATCTAGTATATAGATAGATATATATAATATATGAACTAAATGTGATGTGGACTATAGGGCATAAGGCCTATGTGTATGGTATGAATACACCAATGAATATGTATGGTTGGTTTGTATAGCCTAGATTTGATGTGTGCTTGCTAGGATAATCTTGGTTAGGCCTAGTGAGACTTATTAGACTTGTTTGGCTTTTTGACCAGTCTAGTTGACTAGAGTTGACCAAGTGTTGACTTTAGTCTAGTTTGATCTAGACAGCATGCAGATGCATTGTAGATTACATTTATCATCTCCTGTATACATATTGACTTGTATTGTTCTAACTAGGAGTCAGGTATCTCATCTCGGACAGTACATTTACTTCAGACATTCAGATACGAGGCGAGTACATTCTCTGACCGTTTCATACTTGCTAGAACGTCTATTCTTGTCATAGATTAATTTACTTGATACTGGCACGTTGGTAACACAAATTGGTACTATATGGATCTTCTTTTGCGATGTTATCTCCTTTGTGTTCACTAAATATATATTGTGATGTGCGTTTCACTGACATATTGTATTTATTGAATACCCTTATCATTGTACACTCATTGTGCATATTGTACTCTCATTATCACATTGAGCTCTATTGTACAAGCCATTGTACAAGCCATTGTATAAGGTAACGTAACTGAATTGGATCCTTGTGTATTGTTTGGGGAGGAAGAGTAGAAATGGTTATGTGATCAATCCTATTGTATATGTCCATTGTACACCCACGTACAAAGGAGTCCCATTTTATTGTATAACCTAACCCGTTTACATAACCATATTGTACTCTAAATCAAATGTTGCTTACAGTTCTTACTTATCATATATAGATATTTCCTATTATCATATCCTTCTATTTTCATATACATCTTCTTTCAACGTTTCATGTATCTTACTGTATTGTACGTTATATTTTCTAACCTGTTATGATCTGCGTGAGATGTATTGTGCTCGCTCCCGTCCTGACTGGACCTGTTAAAATTTTTACAGAGGATGATGAGGAATCCTGCATCCCTTACTTTGGCGCTTGCCTAGATGACACTCGCGACCTGGACCCCTGGAGAGGTTCAGGCAGCTGCTGAGGATGATACCCTTGCATAGTTTAGATAGTCTAGATTGTTTCTTTTCATGTTTAGTTGTTGTCCTTATTTTTAGAGTTGTATAATTTCAGATGTTGAGACTTGTTGTTTTATTTCTGTTGTACCTCAGTTGAGGATTTACTTATCTATTTTATCGTGCCATATTCTATCTCTAGATTGTGATTGAGTTGTACCTCTGTGTTGGCCTCCTTATGGAGAGTATTTCCTGTTAGTTAGTTATAGTTCATGACCTAGAACAGCGTTCTACCGCCGACACTGCGGCGTAGGCTGGACGCTGTTACGTACTCGTACCCTCACGGTGGGTGCGGGTCGTGACAGTTAATAAATGGTCGTGGTGGTGGTAGGTAGGGTGGTTGGTTCACAATCGAACCAACCCGAACCAATTCAAGCCAAACCGAACCAAGATGAACCGTGGCCAAGCAAATAAAAATACCTAATAAAATAAGCAAGGAGACATACAATACGAGTCAAAATACGTATACGTATACCTAGATACGTAATACGAACAACAGGCACTACAACTCTACCCGCCATAAAAGAATTCCGTCCTTGGAATTTAATTAAGAGGCTAGAGAGATAAGGACAAGCTATAACAAGCAAGCTATAACTAGGCAATCAATCATTCATTCAAGCAAGGAACTTAGATCATAAGGCATAAGAAAGATATTATACCTTACGTGTTAGACAGGTCAGGATATCGCGATCCGATATCATCCTCACGCTCCCACGTTGACTCACCCAAAGAGTGATGACCCCAAGCAACTCGGACTAACTTGATAATCTTGTTCTTGAGCATCTTCTCTCTTCGGTCCAATATAGACACGGGCCTCTCCTCATATGAAAGGTTGGTACCAACAACCAATTCCGAATGATCTAGGATGTGACTCGGGTCCGGGATATACCGTCGCAATTGGGATACATGGAACACGTCATGCACCTCGCTTAGCGATGGCGGGAGAGCGAAACGATAGGATACATCTCCTACTCGCTCCAGAACATCGAACGGTTCTATATACCTAGGACTAAGCTTTTCCCGTACGCCAAAATGAATGACACCATGGTTAGACGAAATCATTAGGAATACATGGTCACCGACAGAAAACTCAAGAGGGCACCGATGAGAATCGGCCCAATGACGCTGGCGATCTTAGGCAACTCGAAGATGATCTCTGACTCTTCTGACCACTTCAACTGTTTGGACAATCATTTCTGGACCAAGCATCTGCCTCTCTCCAACATCATCCCAGGCTAGCTGGGATCTGCACTTCCTGCCATACAGTGCCTCGAACGGTGCCATCTGGATACTGGCTTGGAAACTATTATTGTACGAGAACTCCACCAGGTACAGGTGATCTTCCCACGAACCACCAAAGTCGAGTGTACAGGACCGCAACATATCTTCAAGAGTCTGGATCGTGCGTTCCGACTGACCATCAGTCTACGGGTGGTAAGCTGAGCTGAACTGGAGGTGAGTCCCCAAACTCTCTTGCAGGCTATGCCAAAAGTGAGACATTAATCTGGAATCTCTGTCCGAGGTGGTACTGACTGGCACACTATGCAACCTGACAATCTGCCTGAGATACATCTCTGCCAGCTGAGCCATCGACTGACCAACTCTGAACGGGAGAAAGTGAGCCACCTTCGTGAGCCGATCAACTATAACCCAAATTACATCCCGACCAGCTAGGGATCTAGGTAATCCAGTCACGAAATCCATGGTCACATGCTTCCACTTCCATTCTGGAATCAGCAAGGGCTGAAGAAGTCCTGCCGGCCTCTGATGTTCAGCTTTAGCCTGTTGGCAGACTAAACACCGAGAGACAAACCGAGCTATCTCCCTCTTCATGCCATTCTATCAAAAGTGCTGACGAATATCACGGTACATCTTCGTACCACCGGGATGAATATGTAGTGTCCCGCTCCTAGCGGTTCACTATGTAAGGCTTGTGGCTTGGCTAACTCGGTCGGAACCGAGTATTGGGAAAACTTACCGTCGGCACCGAATCGATCACGGACAAGTGCATAAGAACCTTTCCAACTAATGGATTGGTTTCTCTTGAAATACGTCCAAGAGTTTTCTCTGGATGTTTTTGTTGCTGGTTTTGTTGCTTGGTTTTGATGAATGCTTTTCTGGACGATTTTCGATGATTTGATTCTTGCCCGTTTTCATCGATTTGCATAGCATTCATTCTTGAGAATTCTGAGAGAAGAGAACACAACAAGATGGATTATTAATCAAACTTTTGGTGCCAATGCAGACTGACGCGTGACGGAAGGCTAAGCGTGCAAGTGTTCCTCTCTCTCTCGGCGATTCTCTAATTTGGTGAGTGTGGATCTCTGTGGTGGTATTGTCACTCTCGCTATTCCTTCATGCCAACTAAATAATTGTCTTGCAACATCCGTTGATCGATATCAGTTGCTAATGCCACAAGTCAATACCACTAATAAGCTAGAGATTGAACATTGAACATTGAATTGAATGCTAGTCCATAGAACATTGAAAGAACTGATTATACTGTTAACAACATTGAGAATTATGCTTGTCCCTTGAACATTGAAATGTGGGAAATGAATTGATGCCTGAGATGTTGAATATGAGAATGCTGCGTATTTAATGTTGGCTTATTAATACCATGCAATTGTGTACTGTTGAGTCGGTTATGCATTCGCGTGGTCATGGACGTCTTTGTGCACAAGGTTTGAGTAGTTTCCTCGGGACGGTACTTGGGGCACCGGGGACCGGCTCGACCTAGGGGGAAACAGTTGGTCGTGCTATGGTGGCACGAGGTATTGCGGGACATTCGACTAGGCTTGCAACCTACTCTGGAATGGTACACCCTAATACCCGTTGGAAAGTCCTTTATGGTGCAGTCTCACCAACGACCCAGTCCGAATGCATGCTAACGATTGTCTTATGCAGGGGCGGTAAGTATATTATTATTATCCTGTATCTTGTACAGGAAAGCTGGATTCGGCCAATGGTAAAGTAAACATGGTTTATTCCATGTTACATTATTGTGATTTACTCTGAATGTTGCCTGTCCCTAATAAGTTCATATCTTTAAAATGCTTGTCATTAATAAAATGTTGGTTTAGCTGAGTGGGCCAACGGGGCTCACCAGCGCATTGTTATAATGTGCTGACCCCTCCTCCACAGGTACTGGAGAAGGCTCAGGCGCACGGCCGAATTAAAGCTTTCTGAACTGCTGTTTCCTTTCAAGTTGTTTTTCCTAAAGACGCACAAAGTATTGCGGAGTTTTCAAAAGATAGCTGCTTACATTTTAAAGTACTAAGGGTGCATGATGTATGGAACGAGAAGTTATTTCATGGCAGCCTATCAATTGTACTTCTTTTCATGAATCAATGTAGCCGAAATAGCATTTCAAATATTATCGAGAAAAGTTGTATTCTGACTACAATTATGAATAAAATGAGTATTTCTTCTTCCTATATTGTGTTTCCAATATTTCCGCAACTGTGGCTTAAATTTCAAATGTTTCAAATGATATGAATGTGCATGTTCTAGCCTTGTACAAGTGCAACTCCAGACTTGTACGGCATCACGCCTTAGCGAGGACGATCGATTCGGCGTGAATCGAAGCAAAGCGAGCGATTCCCCGAATCGGGGCGTAACAAGTTGGTATTAGAGCACGGTTTAGAATCCTCGGATTCAAACATATTTTCAAAAAGGAAGTCTTGATGCAAATTTTCTCGATTGATGGTGTCGATAGCGCTGGCATGAAATAATGTTCCATACAATAAGCCCATAAATATTTTATGAGTGCTAATGGAATTATTTCTTTGTTGTAGAATGACTAAGGGTGATAGTTCAAAGACGAATTCATCGTCAGACCCGATTGAGAAACTGATTAAGCAAATGGAGGCTCAGAGAAAGCAGAGCGAAGCTCAACATCGCGCGCTTCAGGAACAGCTTCAGTATCAGTTTCAGGAGCAGCTGGATGCTCAACAAAAACAAGTGGATAGTCTGACTCAGATTGTCACCAAGCTGACGGCCGATTCTAATGTTTCTGCAAAGGCCGCAGTAACCGAGACCGTGGAAGTGCCGGCAGAGAAATCTGAGACGCCGACACGGAAGAGACCGAGCTTCAAGTTCTCTGAATTTAATAGTTGCGACCCGCCTGATTTTAATGGAAAAGAGGAGCCAGATGAGGTGATGGGCTTCTTGAACACACTGGAGGGCTATTTCCGGATGTTAGAGATTCAGGGCAGTAAGAGAGTGGAGTGTGCTGCTGTACAACTTCGCCTCAAGGCCCAGGAATGGTGGATTTCGCAGAGACATGCACTTTGCGGAAGTAATCAGGATATAAAGATGTCTTGGGAGGCCTTCAAACAGGCTTTCATTACTCAATTCATTCCATCCGCTGTCCGACAACAAAAAGAGAATGAGTTCATTGCACTTCGACAAGACAGTATGTTAGTGCATGACTATGAGACAGAGTTTTTGAAGAGAGTCACATTCGCTGGGTATATGGTACCGAATGACGATGCCAAGCGAAAAAGATTTGTGCAAGGCCTGAATGAGGGCCTGGAGCGGGATGTTCTAAGTCGAAAGTGTACGTCTTACAGAGAGGCGTATGAAACTGCGCTCGAGATGGAGCGATTTCACCTGTCCGCTAGTCGCAAAACAATACAGAACAACCAGGGTAGCAACCATAAACGACCCTTGGCTGCAGGGAGGAATGACGTTCCTAAACGTCACAACACTGGCGAGAATAGAGGTGAATATCAAGGACCGCGATGCTTCAAGTGCAACCGGTATGGGCATCCGCAAGCAGAATGTCGAGCCGGATGCTTCAATTGTGGCGGCATGGGCCACAGGGCATCTGAATGCAGAAAGGGAAGGAATCAGAATCCCCCACGGGATCAGCACTATAATCATCGTGGACCGAATAACAATCAGTATCGGGGGAACAACAATCAAAATCGTAGCCAGGCGCCACCAGCCTTGCCAGCTCCAACTGGAAATGCACCGAATCAACAAGGTGGCCAAGCAAGGGTTTATGCCTTGACTCAGGCAGAGGCCCAGACCGCAGAGAATGTTATAACAGGTATGTTGCTGTACAAAGGCATACCTGCAAGAGTACTTTTTGATTCTGGTGCTACTCATAGCTTTATCTCTTCTAATTTTGCAACGGAAAATAAAATTTGTATGACTCAATTAAAGACAGCTTTGTGTGTTAGTACTCCTTCGGGAGTAGATATGCCTGCAACTTTGATTTGCAGGGACGGCTACATCAAGATTGGAGGCAAAACTTTATCTTTGGACGCAATTGTACTCGACATCAAAGAGTACGATATCATACTGGGAATGGACTGGCTCAGCGCCTGTCATGCAACGATCGACTGTACGGATAAGAGAGTTGTGTTTCGCCTACCTGGAGAAACAGAGTTTTCTTATTCGTGTGGCTCAGCGTTCCAAGGACCTATGGTAATATCGGCAATTACAGCAAGGCACATGCTGTACTCGGGGTGTGAAGGCTTCCTCGCTTCTGTCCAAGACACTCGAATGAAGAGTGTAGGCTCAAATCAGACCGAAATTGTGGCAGAGTTTCCTGATGTGTTTTCGGACGAGATACCTGGGATGCCGCCGGATAGAGAAATTGAGTTCACAATTGACACCTTTCCGGATACTCGTCCGATATCTAAGGCGCCGTACAGGATGGCTCCGGCAGAATTGAAGGAACTAAAGGTACAGCTACAAGAATTACTAGACCGGGGATACATTCGCCCAAGTGTATCTCCGTAGGGAGCTCCAGTACTGTTTGTAAAGAAGAAGGATGGGACGATGCAGCTGTGCATCGATTACAGAGAACTAAACAAGGCAACCATCCGTAACAAGTATCCCTTGCCAAGGATAGATGATCTATTCGATCAGCTTCAAGGGGCGACCGTGTTTTTAAAAATTGACCTTCGCTTAGGATATCACCAATTGAAGATCAGGCCCGAGGATGTCCCTAAGTCAGCATTCCGTACGAGATACGGACACTATGAGTTTTTGGTCATGCCATTCGGCTTGACTAATGCTCCGGCAGCTTTTATGGATTTAATGAATAGAGTGTTTCGACCGTTCTTAGACAAGTTCGTTGTCGTATTCATCGATGACATCTTGATCTACTCAAAAGACAGGGAGACTCATGTCGAACACTTGAGGGAAGTACTTCAGATGCTGCGAGACAACCAGCTCTATGCGAAGCTGAGCAAGTACGAGTTTTGGATGGACAGCGTGTCGTTCCTAGGACATGTTGTTTCGGCAGAAGGTGTTGCCGTTGACCCAAAGAAGATTGAGGCAGTTGTGGACTGGAAGCAGCCTGCATCAGCTAGTGAAATACGGAGTTTCCTTGGTTTAGCCGGGTACTACCGTAGATTTATGAAAGACTTCTCGAGAATCGCCTCGCCTTTGACTCGCCTGACTCAGAAGGGAGTCGTATTTAAGTGGACGGACGACTGTGAGAGTAGCTTCCAAGAACTCAAGCAGCGGCTCGTCACAGCTCCAATTTTAGCACTTCCGAAAGGCTCTGAGGGATTTCAAATCTACAGTGACGCGTCGGGACTTGGGTTGGGATGTGTTCTCATGCAACGTGGGAAGACAATATCTTATGCTTCGAGACAACTCAAACAGCATGAGAAGAATTACCCAACACATGATCTGGAACTGGCGGCGATTGTGTTCGCGTTGAAATTGTGGCGACACTATCTCTATGGTGTGTCCTGCGAGATCTTCACGGATCACAAGAGCCTGAAGTATATATTCACACAAAAAGAATTGAATTTAAGGCAGCGGCGTTGGTTAGAATTGATCAAGGACTATGACTTGACAATCTCCTACACGTCGGGTAAGGGAAATGTGGTAGCTGATGCTTTGAGTCGGAAATTTGTTGGGTCCCTAACAGTAGCAAAAGAGGTACTACGAGATCTTGAAGAGATGGGCATCGAGTTCAGGATTCGTCCGCAGAATGTGCAGTTGGCTCAGTTACAACTTGAGCCGAGTCTCCAGGGAAGGATTAAGATTGCTCAGAAGGATGACTCGTTCCTGCAGAAGATACGCGAGTTGATTCTAGCAGGAAAGGCGTCAGACTTTACCATTGAAGATGACACTATTCGTGTCAAGGGAAGATTGTGCGTCCCTAAGGATAAGGATATCAGAAAGGAAATACTGACCGAGGCTCATTTCGCGAAGTACTCCTTGCACCCGGGAAGCACGAAAATGTATAAAGATTTGCGCACCACGTTTTGGTGGCATGGCATAAAAAAGGATGTGGCTCTTTTTGTGTCACAATGCATGGATTGTTAGCGTATGAAGGCCGAGCATCAACGGCCAGGCGGAGAACTACAAAATTTGGCTATTCCACTGTAGAAGTGGGATAATATCTGTATAGATTTTATCGTCGGCTTGCCAAGAACTCAGAAGGGAAATGATGCGATTTGGGTTATCGTGGATAGATTAACCAAGTCGGCACATTTCATTCCAATAAAAGTTACATGGGGAGTAGAACGGTTGGCTCAGATTTACATAAACGAAATTGTTCGATTGCATGGGGTGCCAGCTTCTATAGTATCGGATAGAGACGGAAGATTTTTGTCACGATTTTGGATAAGTCTGCACTCGGCTATGGGCACAAAGTTGAATTTCGGTACAGCTTACCATCCGCAGACCGATGGTCAGACAGAGAGAGTAAACCAGATTCTTGAAGATATGTTGAGATTGTGCGTGCTCGATTCGAAGGCAAATTGGGACACACATCTCGCATTAGCAGAATTTGCCTATAACAACAGTTATCAGGCAAGTATTCAAATGGCCCCGTACGAAGCCTTATATGGACGAAAATGTCGGTCACCGATATGCTGGGATGAAGTCGGTGAACGGCAAGTGCTCGGACCAGAACTTGTGGAACAGGCCGTCGAGAGGGTTCGCTTAATTCGAGAAAGACTTAGAGTTGCTCAAAGTCGACAGAAGAGTTATGCGGACGTACATCGACGACCTTTAGAATTCACAGCAGGCGACCATGTCTTCTTGAAGGTCACACCCATGCGAGGTGTGATGCGCTTTGGGATGAAAGGAAAGCTGAGCCCGAGATTCGTCGGACCATTCGAGATTTTGGAGAAGGTAGCCTCAGTGGCTTATCGACTTGCACTACCTTCGGCTCTGGCTGATGTGCACGATGTCTTCCATGTATCTCAACTGCGGAAGTACGTGCATGATCCAAGCCATGTAGTGAATTTCGATCAGCTGCAGCTGAGCGCTGACCTATCCTACACTGAAGAGCCTGTCCAAATTTTGGACAGGAAAGAGAAAGTTATGCGGAATCGAACAGTATCCCTGGTCAACGTGCTGTGGCGGAACCATGCTGTAGAGGAGTCGACATGGGAATTAGAGGAAGAGATGCGGGTGAAATACCCCTCGCTGTTTGATAATTTTGAGGTAGGACTTGTGCTTTAAGTTTCGAGGGCGAAACTTTTTCTTAGTGGTATATTATGTAGTGTCCCGCTCCTAGCGGTTCACTATGTAAGGCTTGTGGCTTGGCTAACTCGGTCGGAACCGAGTATTGGGAAAACTTACCGTCGGCACCGAATCGATCACGGACAAGTGCATAAGAACCTTTCCAACTAATGGATTGGTTTCTCTTGAAATGCGTCCAAGAGTTTTCTCTGGATGTTTTTGCTGCTGGTTTTGTTGCTTGGTTTTGATGAATGCTTTTCTGGACGATTTTCGATGATTTGATTCTTGCCCGTTTTCATCGATTTGCATAGCATTCATTCTTGAGAATTCTGAGAGAAGAGAACACAACAAGATGGATTATTAATCAAACTTTTGGTGCCAATGCAGACTGACGCGTGACGGAAGGCTAAGCGTGCAAGTGTTCCTCTCTCTCTCGGCGATTCTCTAATTTGGTGAGTGTGGATCTCTGTGGTGGTATTGTCCCTCTCGCTATTCCTTCATGCCAACTAAATAATTGTCTTGCAACATCCGTTGATCGATATCAGTTGCTAATGCCACAAGTCAATACCACTAAGAAGCTAGAGATTGAACATTGAACATTGAATTGAATGCTAGTCCATAGAACATTGAAAGAATTGATTATACTGTTAACAACATTGAGAATTATGCTTGTCCCTTGAACATTGAAATGTGGGAAATGAATTAATGCCTGAGATGTTGAATATGAGAATGCTGCGTATCTAATGTTGGCTTATTAATACCATGCAATTGTGTACTGTTGAGTCGGTTATGCATTCGCGTGGTCATGGATGTCTTTGTGCACAAGGTTTGAGTAGTTTCCTCGGGACGGTACTTGGGGCACCGGGGACCGGCTCGACCTAGGGGGAAACAGTTGGTCGTGCTATGGTGGCACGAGGTATTGCGGGACATTCGACTAGGCTTGCAACCTACTCTGGAATGGTACACCCTAATACCCGTTGGAAAGTCCTTTATGGTGCAGTCTCACCAACGACCCAGTCCGAATGCATGCTAACGATTGTCTTATGCAGGGGCGGTAAGTATATTATTATTATCCTGTATCTTGTACAGGAAAGCTGGATTCGGCCAATGGTAAAGTAAACATGGTTTATTCCATGTTACATTATTGTGATTTACTCTGAATGTTGCCTGTCCCTAATAAGTTCATATCTTTAAAATGCTTGTCATTAATAAAATGTTGGTTTAGCTGAGTGGGCCAACGGGGCTCACCAGCGCATTGTTATAATGTGCTGACCCCTCCTCCACAGGTACTGGAGAAGGCTCAGGCGCAAGGCCGAATTAAAGCTTTCTGAACTGCTGTTTCCTTTCAAGTTGTTTTTCCTAAAGACGCACAAAGTATTGCGGAGTTTTCAAAAGATAGCTGCTTACATTTCAAAGTACTAAGGGGGCATGATGTATGGAACGAAAAGTTATTTCATGGCAGCCTATCAGTTGTACTTCTTTTCATGAATCAATGTAGCCGAAATGGCATTTCAAATATTATCGAGAAAAGTTGTATTCTGACTACAATTATGAATAAAATGAGTATTTCTTCTTCCTATATTGTGTTTCCAATGTTTCCGCAACTGTGGCTTAAATTTCAAATGTTTCAAATGATATGAATGTGCATGTTCTAGCCTTGTACAAGTGCAACTCCAGACTTGTACGGCATCACGCCTTAGCGAGGACGATCGATTCGGCGTGAATCGAAGCAAAGCGAGCGATTCCCCGAATCGGGGCGTGACAGAATGGAATACTGAGAACTATGGGCCTCTTCCATGATCTCCTGTCTGATATCTCTACCGGGTACACAAAGACGCCTTCCATGCCGAAGTGTAACGTCCTCATGAATGCATAACTCGGGTCTTCGTCCTGTCTCACACTCTGCTCTAAGTCTCTGAAGCTTGGAATCTGCTGACTGTGCCATCTAGATCCTCTCTACTATAGTGGACTGAACTTGCATACTGGCCATCAATCCACAATGGTAGGAAGGATAACTTCTATACCCATCTTCTGAAGATCTGCTAACAGCTCTGGTTGGGCTGTTAGGAAATAAACTCCGGCTCTCCTGCTTAATGCATCTGCGACAACGTTGGCCTTTCCAGGATGATACTGCAGGTTGACATCATAATCCACAAGAAGCTCCAGCCATCTCCTCTGACGCATGTTAAGATCCTTCTGGGTGAAAACATACTTCAGGCTCTTGTGGTCGGTGAAAATCTCTACTCTATCTCTATACAAGTAGTGCCTCCACAACTTAAGTACAAACATTACTGCTGCCAGCTCCAAGTCATGGGTTGGGTAATTCCTCTCATGATCACGAAGTTGACATGACGCATAAGCTATTATCTTTCCCTACTGTATCAGAACACATCTCAAACCTCTGTATGAAGCATCACAATACACTGAGAATCCTCCGGTCCTATATGGATGTCACGACCCGCTCCCGAATAACCGGATACGAGTCGGACACGCCCAGCCTTTGTTGTTAGACACAACAAAGTAAGCTGTACCAATCTAGGGAAACTAACCAGATAATAAGAACATGAGTGAATCACAGCATCTATATAAATGTGTCCCAACCAGAGTAAAGTATAATATCAGAACTTATTACATTTCAACTAATAAAAGAGTCTGCTAGTCTCAATATATGGAAAGATAATGAAAAACTAATGAAGTACTAGGCTTCTGCAGCCTCTAGGTCAAAAGCAGCTCCAGCTGGCTCAGTAGGGAATGCAATATCCTGTCCATAGTAGGTGTCACACAAAGCCTCCATCTCACCTGCAACATATCCTATTCAGGAGCGGAGCAAGTACAATTCTAGGTAATGAACAAGACATCATGATATGAAAGTACAAGGAAACATGGAAAGTACAGGAAGAACAAGTGAATAAGTACATGAAGAATAGTGTAAAGTACATGAAAGAACATGAATGTAAGAACATGATATGTAAGCACCTGAAAGAACAAGATATCATGGAATCACAGGAAATAAGTACAAGGTAATCTCCTGAACATGTGTGTACTACGTTTGAAATATAACTAAATATGTGACCGGCTAGGGTAAGCACCTGAAAGCACCTGAAAGAACATGAATGGGCGGCTTAGGACCCGTGTGCACGATGCGGGGTCTAAGCTAAACATACCTGAGTTGTTACTTGGGATTGGTCACATAGATAGTATATTTCCCCACCCCAGATACAAGTAATAAGAACAAAAGAACAAGAGCACCAGAAAGAACATGACGTGTTGCAATTATGTCACTCAAGGAAGCACAGGATATATAATGAAAAGTACAAAACCGTAGAGTGTACTTGCCTCGGTTTTGTTGCACGATGATAGTACTGCATGGCTGTAATAAATCACCTGTTAATATTTTGTACAAGTTTATTAGGGTTTGAACAATGCTATCAAGCTAAACTATTCTAACCCTATACTAGCTACGAATTACTAGCAAAAAGGGGGTTTTAACTATAATAACTAGTAGGAAAATACTTGTAGGTCAAAAATAAAATACTAAACATTTTATTGACAAAATACCATAGTAACTAATATATTTGCAAAACTTGATATTAAAACTTTATCTAAATATTAGGAAAACAATTTCCCTAACAAAGTAACATATACATATATATCTTAGTAAAACTTTACTATAATACTATTTAGATAATTATTTGTGTTTAGATAACATAACAAGTTACAAAATAAAATTTAATTATATATAGGAAGAAATACTAGCAAAATATATTTAAGTAAACATTTGCTAATATAAAATTTATATTAAATAAGACTAGAACCAATTAATAATATTATGCTAATAATCATATAACAAGATTAACCAATTAATTCAACCCCTAATTTCCTGCATTCCTACTGGCCCAAATACCCAGCCCACTGAAAGAAATCAATTGATGCTGCTGCTGATTAAACCATGTTATTTGAACATAGTCCAGCCCTACAGCCCAATCCCTAACTTCCTGACCCAGCCCATCTTCTCAGTTAAACAAATAAACTAACTTAATTTTTCTCAAAACCCATCAGCCCAAACCTTAGTTTAGAAACCTGGCCCACGAGACCCGGCCCAGACTTAACCAATATTAACCGACTTCTTCTCTCTCCTCACCCATTCTCTCGAAATTTCCAGAGTCAGCCGGAGACTCGAGAGATCTCTAGTCTCTTCTCCGGCGAGTCAGCTCGGCTGCTCCGGCGAGGAAACTCGGTCTTCGGCGAAGAGGACTCGCCTTCTCCGGCGACGCTTCCGTCTCCGCCTTCTTCTTCTGCTTCCTTCTTCTTCAACCCTCTTCTTCCCAACTCTTCAACCCTCTCGCTGAAACCTAATCCTCCACAGCCTCTTCCATGGCCGCCTGGGTTAGAAACCCTAACCCAAAATCCTTCCTGTCACCACCGTCTCAAAACCCTAGATCTGGGTTGTCTTCATTATTGGTTCGAAACCCTAGCCCTAGCTCTTCTTCCCCGACTCCATAGGAGAACCTAGACGAAACCCTAATCAGTCGATCATTACCCCATCTCCATCTTCCCCGAAACCCTAACCCAAAATAAAACCCTAATTTACAACAGGAAGAGAAAGGGGTTCAAGAAGTGTGATGGACGTGCTCACCGACCGTGGTGGGGAAGTCGATCCACGCGTGGCGGCGAGATCCGTCCTCCGGCGGCGAGACTCTGGATCGATCCAGTGACGTCTCGGTGGCTCCGGCGGTGGCTCGTCGAGGTCTCCTCAATTCGACCACTGATGGCGGTGGTACTCTGCCACGGCGGAGGTGACTGATCTGGCTTGGTCGACGGTGACCCCTCGGCGAGGCGGCTTCAGGAAGGCGGTGGTGCGGAACTCGAAGGGTCGGTGACGAGGAACTGAGATCGAGGCGAGGGTCTCCTCGGGCTCGGCGCTCGCGCGCTGATGGCGGTGGCGCGGCAGTCGAAGCGAGCTCTGGCGGTACACGCGGTCCAAGGTGGCAGCGCGGTCTACGAGGCTCCCTGCTCCGCACTAATGGCGGTGCACGAGGATCGAGGCGCGCTGCTCGATGACGTGGTACGGCACACGAAGTGGCACTGCAGTCGAGACTCGACACTGCAGACGAGGCGACGGCGGTGCTCTGGCGATGACGACGGTGGTCGGCGAACTCGGTGGCGCTCCGACGAGGGCGCGGCGGGGCTCAGCCTTCTGTCCAGTGAGAGGAGAGAGAGAGA
Source organism: Iris pallida (assembly GCA_029216955.1). NCBI lineage: Eukaryota > Viridiplantae > Streptophyta > Magnoliopsida > Asparagales > Iridaceae > Iris > Iris pallida. The sequence continues at coordinate 32,228 of JANAVB010022651.1, read as the reverse complement.
GAAATTGTAGAGAGAGAGAGTGTCAGACATTGAAAACTGTGTAATATTTTAATATTATTTATAGTGTAGTAATGAGTGGCAGTGTAGGTAAATAACTGTAGATCTAGGTGCATTGTGTAATGGCTGTGTAGGTAATAACTGTGTAAATCTGAGGGCTCTTTGGGCAGGCAGAAAAGTAAATATTTGCAGATCTGAGGGCATAGGAAATAGTCATTGTAACAGAATTACAAATTCAAAATCAAACAAAGTTTTTCAAACAGCTTTAAAATGGAAAAACACTCCCTCCAATAGTTTTCGGAAAGAAGAGATTTCGAATTATAAATTTTAATGGAAAAACTAATTTCAACAGATTTCAAAACATTCGAAATTGATACAGATTTTCAAATACCAAAATCCAAAACACTTCCCTCCACTGTTTTAAACAATTTATCCAACATATTATAATTAATCAGAGAATCAATTAAAAAAAATCTATAATTAATCAATAATTTATTAAAATCGTATTTATTACATAAAATCATATTTTGTTAACAAAATTATAAGATTTAAATAGGAAATTAAAATCAATTATCCATAAAGGATAATAACCAATGCTAAATATCAAACCCACTCATATTCAACAAAATCACAATAAATCACACTAACCAATAATCAGGTTAACAAATGGGATTAATTGTTTTAATATAAAATCAAATTTATTTACTCAACACACTTTATAGAAGATGATATCTTTCTAAGTAAAAGAATAAAAAAAATTCAGGAAATCTAGAAAGTGTATTTAGGGAGTTACAAATATTCCCACCTCAGAAAAATTTTGTCCTCGAAATTCAACCATAAGGTAGGTCTCAAAATCATAACAGAATTTCAAACACAATTATTTATTGTTGTAAAAAATATCAAGGTACACTCAACAAACAAACTGGGATAACGTTTCTGCATCCCATCCTCGCTCCCATGGGGACTCTCCCGGAGAGTAGTGTCTCCACATGATGCGAACAAAAGAAATAGTCTGGTTCCGCAAGCGCTTGTCCCTCCGATCGAGGATCAAATAGTCACGAAGTGGAAGGAATTTCAATTACAACTTAGAGGAGCATCATCATGATGACACAAATATTAAGTACGATCAAAATCGATAGTTTAACACAGGTGGCTAGCACAAGATAGGAAAATTATGGTCAGACAGACGTGATTTAAGATCAAAATTTAGACAAGACACAAACGAAGTATGGAATCAAAATCTGGCAATGTATAATTTGAGGAAATCAATGATCTAACGATACAATACTAAAAGGTAATTAGCAAGGGTTGATTTGAGGAACGTACAAAATACCCAGGAGATACGGTATCAAATCAGAATGAACTTGTAAGGATCTGTGGTTCTCAAAAACCAATAATCATATAAAAAGGAAGTATAGTCTCCAGAATATCCAAGAACATGTTGGTATCTGAAATCACTTTGCTTAGAATCCCTACCCCGCCTGTATGTATCTGACTGCAGTAGACTTTTGGCTCCGTGACTCAAATAACAATATGTCTCCAAATACTCTATCAACCTTATCCATTTTCCAACAATCATTGACGAAACAACCCAAGAGATCAAGATATGAAGAATATGACAAGTCTCGTCAATACTCGAAAACCTATGGGTGTCTGAAATCACTTCAACTTAGAGTTCCTACCTCGCCAGTGCGCTACTGGCTGCAGTGAACCCTCAGTCTCCATAATCCAGCTAATGGCTGCAGCGCGCAACTGTCATGCCATAGTCGGTCATCGAATAGCCTCTCGACTTTATCCCTAGGAATTTCAAAAGAGTTTCAAGGAGTTCAAAATGAGTTCAATAGTCCAAGTCACGGAATGGTGAAGTTACCTGACTGTTAGAATACATGAGTTTATTAGGTACTAAAAAAATGACAAGGGATCCAATCAGTGAGTACAAAAGGGCAGCTAGGGAGATTTAAAATTTCAGACAGAACAAAGTTCAAATTATGACGGAATATCAACTGATATCTGGAATGGTAACATGATTCCACATATGGAACGTTATCTTGAAAGGATAACAGAGTCTCGAAGGACGAACAGTAGCAAGGCATCAAATATAAGACAATGTCGCAAAATAAGAAATAAATCGCGCATTGGAAACGAAGTTTAACAAAATCTCAAGTAACGACAAAATCACGAACAGATCCCAAATGGGAAATGAATCAACAATAGTATACAAAGTCTCATTAGAACTAAAATATCAACAAAATTACAGATAGAAAGTAATTCTCGAACAAGAAGCAAGGTCATGACTAGTGAGGAGAATAGGGTATCAAGCAGAGAATAGGGAACAAGCATTGAATGGTGAGTATGAAACAAGCGAAATCTCAAATAGGAAACGAGGTCAAATAAGGTCGTGAACAAAAACAAATTCTCGAATCGGAGGCAAAATCTCGAAGGAAAGCAAGGTTCCAAATAAGAAACATGATCTCAAAATCACGATTAGAAAACCAAATTTCAATAAGCCTCGAATAGAAGACTGAAACGAGTATGAAGCAAGATCGAGACAAAGTCATGAAAAAATGAATATAAAAACATGGTATTAGATAGCGGATATAAAACAAGTGAAATCTCAAAATACAAGGCAAGATCAACAAGATCGTGAATAGAACGAAAACAATTCACGATTGAGAAATAAAATCTCATAGGGAACGAGGCAAATTTTTTAAGATAGAAAACGAAATCTGCAAATGAAATCTCGAATAGAAGCAAGATTCAAACAAGGTTTTAGAATGATATTTCAAGTAGGAATAATTCTGAGTAGTACAAGTTCAATTAGCTAACAGAATATCAATAAACGAGTAGGAACAAGTATCCATAAAACAAGCAAATCTTGGATAGGAGATAAGATCGAAACAAAAATAGTGAACCAACAACTCTCGACTAGAAAATCAAAGTCATGAATGAGGAAACAAGTCTCGAATAGGAATTAAATCTTAATTAACACGAAGTTTGATAAAAGAACAAAATTTACAATTAGGAGCCATCTCTAGGAAACAAGGTCTTGAATGAATGTACAAACGGTATCGAATAATGGATTTCAAACAATATCGAATTGTGGGTCTGAACAAGTTTGTCGAATATGAAATAATATCTTGAAATAAGTTTCGAATATCAATCAAGGTTCCAAAATAGAAACAAGAAGTTTCAAGAAATGATCAATGTGTTAGGAGGAATTTAAGGGAAGACTGGATTATTAATCAAGATACATGGTTTTTCCAACCATGCAAAAGAAATCTTCTGTCTTCAGTCCATCTTCAGTGTTTCTCTGGGACTGGAATCACTTCAATTTCTTCAGATGTCCTGTCGTAGGCCGGTCCTTGCGGTAGTGCTCCATGTGGTTGCTGATTCTGAAAAAGGTGGTTCCCTTTTGCTGTAGTCTGATGCTCCTCGCGCTTGTTCTCGGGCAATGTGATCAACGTTCTCCAGCAATCCATGATTTGGTGGGCAGTCGATCCGTAGTACAGTATAGCCTCCGTCTTTTGCGGCACACTTCATAGTGGCATCCTGAGAGGTGGCATAAATTGTAAAGGATTGTCGGCTGGATCTGAATCTGGATCTCCCGCTGGGCTGAAGTGTAGGGCTCTGGCAGGAATATATGACTGTTGGCGTACTGGCTGCTGAGATCTGCTCCTGATGATGCGACTGGTGGTGTGACCGAAGAAACGCCGTCTGAGTGTTACGATGCTTTGTGGGTCCAAGCTAGTTATTGTCTTCGTCATAAGTCTTCATGTCTCTCATGTGCTTCGGCTTTTCGTCTCATTCCATTGTCTGTGTTATATTCTGGATCTTTTGGCTAGTGGCTTCAGTCTTCAGAGGAGTCGGATCCTTCAAAACTTGGATGATCTTCAGTTGCGACTCCAGGTTCTCGATCTGGTCCTCGATGCAAGATATGTGCTCGGTGTCGGAGAAGTCCAAAGGTCTAGAAGTCTGGAAAGCATAAGTCTTTTCTGAAAAGTGCATTCACAAGTCTGGCTTGGAAAATGACGGCTTGCTCTCTCTGGGTATCAAGGAACTCTTCAATCATCTTTGTCAACCACGTACTACCCATAGGGATAGTAGGGACGACCTGCGGGGTGGAAGCTTGGAGACCTCAAGTATAGGAGGATCAACCGTTCCGGTGTTGCGTGCTTGAATTATCTGAAAAACAAAAAACTGTTAAAATAACCTAGACCTACATACAACAAGTGTTTATAGAATATTAAAATAACTGATACACCTGATATACCTGATATACCCTTATTTCCCGATTTTCCTATGCTGTGACCAAGTTTCCCTAGTGTAATCAAGTCCCCCAATAGTACGCTAAGTCCTAGGTACCATTAGGATGGACCTGCATGGGCCACCACTAAAAACATGTCACGACTCGCTCCCGAATAACCGGATACGAGTCGGACACTCCCAGCCTTTGTTGTTAGACACAACAAAGTAAGCTGTACCAATCTAGGGAAACTAACCAGATAATAAGAACATGAGTGAATCACAGCATCTATATAAATGTGTCCCAACCAGAGTATAGTACAATATCAGAACTTATTACATTTCAACTAATAAAAGAGTCTGCTAGTCTCAATACATGGAAAGATAATAAAAAACTAATGAAGTACTAGGCTTCTGCAGCCTCTAGGTCAAAAGCAGCTCCAGCTGGCTCAGTAGGGAATGCAATATCCTGTCCATAGTAGGTGTCACACAAAGCCTCCATCTCACCTGCAACATATCCTATTCAGGAGCGAAGCAAGTATAATTCTAGGTAATAAACAAGACATCATGATATGAAAGTACAAGAAAACATGTAAAGTACAGGAAGAATAAGTGAATAAGTACATGAAGAACAGTGTAAAGTACATGAAAGAACATGATATGTAAGCACCTGAAAGAACAAGATATCATGGAATCACAGGAAATAAGTACAAGGTAATCTCCTGAACATGTGTGTACTACGTTTGAAATATAACTAAATATGTGACCGGCTAGGGTAAGCACCTGAAAGCACCAGAAAGAACATGAATGGGCGGCTTAGGACCCGTGTGCACGATGCGGGGTCTAAGCTAAACACACCTGAGTTGTTACTTGGGATTGGTCACATAGATAGTATATTTCCCCACCCCAGATACAAGTAATAAGAACAAGAGAACAAGGGCACCAAAAAGAACATGACGTGTTGCAATTGTGTCACTCAAGGAAGCACAGGATATATAATGAAAAGTACAAAACCGTAGAGTGTACTTGCCTCGGTTTGGTTGCACGATGATAGTACTGCATGGTTGTAATAAATCACCTGTTAATATTTTGTACAAGTTTATTAGGGTTTGAACAATGCTATCAAGCTAAACTATTCTAACCCTATACTAGCTACGAATTACTAGCAAAAAGGGGGTTTTAACTATAATAACTAGTAGGAAAATACTTGTAGGTCAAAAATAAAATACTAAACATTTTATTGACAAAATACCATAGTAACTAATATATTTGCAAAACTTGATATTAAAACTTTATCTAAATATTAGGAAAACAATTTCCCTAACAAAGTAACATATACATATATATCTTAGTAAAACTTTACTATAATACTATTTAGATAATTATTTGTGTTTAGATAACATAACAAGTTACAAAATAAAATTTAATTATATATAGCAAGAAATACTAGCAAAATATATTTAAGTAAACATTTGCTAATATAAAATTTATATTAAATAAGACTAGAACCAATTAATAATATTATGCTAATAATCATATAACAAGATTAACCAATTAATTCAACCCCTAATTTCCTGCATTCCTACTGGCCCAAATACCCAGCCCACTGAAAGAAATCAATTGATGCTGCTGCTGATTAAACCATGTTATTTGAACATAGTCCAGCCCTACAGCCCAATCCCTAACTTCCTGACCCAGCCCATCTTCTCAGTTAAACAAATAAACTAACTTAATTTTTCTCAAAACCCATCAGCCCAAACCTTAGTTTAGAAACCTGGCCCACGAGACCCGGCCCAGACTTAACCAATATTAACCGACTTCTTCTCTCTCCTCACCTATTCTCTCAAAATTTCCAGAGTCAGCCGGAGACTCGAGAGATCTCCAGTCTCTTCTTCGGCGAGTCAGCTCGGCTGCTCCGACGAGGAAAGTCGGTCTTCGACGAAGAGGACTCGCCTTCTCCGGCGAGGCTTCCGTCTCCGCCTTCTTCTTCTGTTTCCTTCTTCTTCAACCCTCTTCTTCCCAACTCTTCAACCCTCTCGCTGAAACCTAATCCTCCACAGCCTCTTCCATGGCCGTCTGGGTTAGAAATCCTAACCCAAAATCCTTCCTGTCACCACCGTCTCAAAACCCTAGATCTAGGTTGTCTTCATTATTGGTTCGAAACCCTAGCCCTAGCTCTTCTTCCCCGACTCTATAGGAGAACCTAGACGAAACCCTAATTAGTCGATCATTACCCCATCTCCATCTTCCCCGAAACCCTAACCCAAAATAAAACCCTAATTTACAACAGGAAGAGAAAGGGGTTCAAGAAGTGTGATGGACGTGCTCACCGACCGTGGTGGGGAAGTCGATCCACGCGTGGCGGCGAGATCCGTCCTCCGGCGGCAAGACTCTGGATCGATCCAGTGACGTCTCGGTGGCTCCGGCGGTGGCTCGTCGAGGTCTCCTCAACTCGACCACTGATGGCGATGGTACTCTGCCACGGCGGAGGTGACTGATCTGGCTTGGTCGACGGTGACCCCTCGGCGAGGCGGCTTCAGGAAGGCGGTGGTGCGGAACTCAAAGGGTCGGCGGCGAGGAACTGGGATCGAGGCGAGGGTCTCCTCGGGCTCGGCGCTAGCGCGCTGATGGCGGTGGCGCGGCAGTCGAAGCGAGCTCTGGCGGTATACGCGGCCCAAGGTGGCAGCGCGGTCTCCGAGGCTTCCTGCTCCGCACTAATGGCGGTGCACGAGGATCGAGGCGCACTGCTCGATGACGTAGCACGGCACACGAAGTGGCACTGCAGTCGAGACTCGACACTGCAGACGAGGCGACGGCGGTGCTCTGGCGATGACGACGGTGGTCGGCGAACTCGGTGGCGCTCCGACGAGGGCTCGGCGGGGCTCAGCCTTCTGTCCAGTGAGAGGAGAGAGAGAGAGAAATTATAGAGAGAGAGAGTGTCAGACATTGAAAATTGTGTAATATTTTAATATTATTTATAGTGTAGTAATGAGTGGCAGTATAGGTAAATAACTGTAGATCTAGGTGCATTGTGTAATGGCAGTGTAGGTAATAACTGTGTAAATCTGAGGGCTCTTTGGGCAGGCAGAAAAGTAAATATTTGCAGATCTGAGGGCATAGGAAATAGTCATTGTAACAGAATTACAAATTCAAAATCAAACAAAGTTTTTCAAACAACTTTAAAATGGAAAAACACTCCCTCCAATAGTTTTCGGAAAGAAGAGATTTCGAATTATAAATTTTAATAGAAAAACTAATTTCAACAGATTTCAAAACATTCGAAATTGATACAGATTTTCAAATACCAAAATCCAAAACACTTCCCTCCACTGTTTTAAACAATTTATCCAACATATTATAATTAATCAGAGAATCAATTAAAAAAAATCTATAATTAATCAATAATTTATTAAAATCGTATTTATTACATAAAATCATATTTTGTTAACAAAATTATAAGATTTAAATAGGAAATTAAAATCAATTATCCATACAAGGATAATAACCAATGCTAAATATCAAACCCACTCATATTCAACAAAATCACAATAAATCACACTAACCAATAATCAGGTTAACAAATGGAATTAATTGTTTTAATATAAAATCAAATTTATTTACTCAACACACTTTATAGAAGATGATATCTTTCTAAGTAAAAGAAAATATAAAAAAAATTCAGGAAATCTAGAAAGTGTATTTAGGGAGTTACAATGGAAGCGTAAGAATAGGTGTCGTCATCAAGCCTTTTTTCAACTTCTTGAAAGAATTCTGGCACTCTGATGTCCAAGCAAACTGCACATCCTTGCGGGTCAACTGGTTCAATACTGCTGAGATCTGAGCAAAGTTTGAAACAAATCGCCGGTAGTAGTCGACCAATCCAAAAAAACTGCGAACTTCTGCAACTATGCTCGGTACCGGCCATGTCTCAATGGACACAATCTTCTGGGGATCCACTTCTACTCCTCCTCTGGTGATAATGTGACCCAAGTATGAAATGCGATCGAGCCAGAACTCGCATTTACTGAACTTGGCATACAACTGATGTTCCCTGAGAATCTGAAGAACCACTCGGAGATGCTGCTCACGCTCCTCCGCACTCTTGCTGTAGACCAAGATGTCGTCTAGGAACACAATCACGAACTGGTCCAAATAAGGCATGAAGATGCAATTCATGAGGTCCATGAATACTGCCGACGTATTGGTTGCTCCAAATGGCATAACAAGGAACTCCCAATGCCCATACCGGGATCTGAAAGCTGTCTTCGGGATGTCCTTCTCTCTGACTCTGATCTGATGATATCCTGAGCGCAAGTCGATCTTCGAGAATACTGCAGCCCCCTTGAGTTGATCAAATAAGTCATCTATCCTCGGGAGAGGGTATCTGTTCTTGATTGTCACTGAGTTCAAGGTACGATAATCTACACATAACCTGGACATACCATCCTTCGTTTTCACATGAAGCATCGGGGCTCCCCAAGGCGATCCACTTGCACGAATGAATCCCTTGGTTATGAGTTCTTCAATCATCTTGTACAATATCTCTAACTCTGACGGTGCCATTCTGTAGACTCTCTCTGATACTGGGGCTGTCCCAGGGATCAAGTCAATGGTGAACTCGATCTCCCATTCTGGTGGCATACCTAGAAGCTCTTCTGGGAAAACATCTGGAAATTCTTCAACTATCCGAGGTAACTGCACTGCGGCTACTGCCATCCGTAATACTGGAGGAGAAGGTTCAACTTCGCCTCGAGAAAAGGAAAACTCTGGCTCGCCTGGAATGCTAAAAATAACCCTGCCAATATGGCAGTCTATTCTAGCATACTGGTTCCTCAACCAATCCATCCCTAAGACCACATCATAATCGACCATCGGGAATTCTATCAATCTAGCGAAGAATTCTCTACCGCTAACTACGATCCGATACGAGAAAAACACTCTATCTACTCCCACAAGTATGTTACCAGTAAGTATATTGAGCCTTACTGATAATGACTCGGGCTCCAATCCTATCTGTGTCGTGAATCGTACAGAAATAAATGAATGTGATGTACCAGAATCAAATAAAGCTGAAGCTGGAAAGGAATTGACGAGAATAGTACCTGCCACTACCTCTCTTGGTGCCAATCCTTCCTCTACGGTCATCACCATAGCCTGACCATGCCCTCGGGGTGCTGGTCCCCTCTGCTGAAATCCTCGCTGCCTGTTCTGACTCAGGGCTTGGGCTTATGCATACTGCTGGGGGTACTGTTGCTGGAATGCCTGGGACTGAGGCGGCAAGGGCCTCTGAGGCTGATACTACTACTGCGGGACTGGTGCTGGTCCTCTCATCGAAGGACTAGAAAGGTTGGACGAGGATGAACTACCCATATTCGGGCAGGATCCAACCTTATGATCTGCTGTTCCATAAGCCAGGCACAATTCCTGCGTCCTGCGATATTCTGCTACCACATGTCCTGGCTTCCCACAATGAGAACATCCCACTGCGGAAGAGGGCTTCTACTTCTGCTGTTGAGGGTACGTTGGGACAGAATACTGAACCGACGTCACTGAGGCCATCCGCCTCGGAGCTCCAATAGTCAAAGCCCTGACTGTCGTGGCTGGTGCTGAAGATTGATTCATCTGGCCGTGAGATCTCTTTCGACCTTCGGCCCTATCCACGATCCTTTGGGAGGCATACTCATGCCTCCTTGCTGCTCTCAAGACTGCATCAAAGGTCTGATGCTCAAACTGCTCCACTGCTAATAAAATCTCTAGATGGAGCCCCTGCTGGAACCGCTGGGCTCTATCGAACTCGGCCGCCACCAAGGTGGAAGCAAACCGACCGAGTCTAGAAAACTCGGCCGTATATCCGTCGACCGTCCTGTCCATCTGCTTCAGATTGGTAAATCTCATCTGTAGATCGTATCGAGCTACAGCATCAAAGTACTTGGTCTAAAATCTTTTCCTGAATACTGCCCAAGCAATAGGTACCACTAATCCAATGGCCTGCGCCACCCACCAGCTGTGAGCAAGATCTAATAACTGCAGGCGCACTACGGCCACCTTTTCGTTCTCTGGAGTCCTAGCTGCTTCTAGAATCACCTCTGTGTCCTGAAGCCCAGCATCTGCGACAATAGCAACTTCGCTACCATCAAAGAAGGGAGGGTTCAAGCGCTTGAAGCTGTTGGCCGTGCTGTTATCCTGATGACCTCCTCTGGTCAAAGCATCCGTCACTGCCTGGTACAAGGCATCTCCTCGACGATCTTGGGAAGCTATCAAGGTCCTGATGAGATCCACCAAAGTGCCATCATCCGGCTCTGCAGGCTGAACTGGCTGGACTGGTGGCTCTCCTCCAGTAGGCACAACTCTGGAGGCCACTCCTGAATGCTGGGCTTGATCTCCAGGTTGCTGCTGGTCCACGGGAGGTGCTCCGCCTCGCTGATCGGCAGGACCAGGTACAATATCGCTGAAAAAGATGACATAGGGAACAATAAGAAAGGACCAGTACAGATCAATGACACAAGCATGCAATCAGGACAAGAATTTTCAGGGAATTCAAAGGATACGAACAGAGATCAAGGGCGAGTACTGATTGAGACCTCTATTCGGTAAACCCTCACATATCTTGATTTATAAGGCCTGCATGGGCCACCCCTTAAACCATGTCACACCCCAGAACCAGAATACTGGAGAGCAGGGGCAGACATAGCCAGCTAGGTATATAGAAGTGCAACCCACCTCGCTATACGGTTACGGCTGTCAGGATACATGAGGGTTTAACTACAAGCCAACAGTCTCTTAAGGTCATGAACAAGCCTAGTGTCTCAATCACAAGCAAGTATTAATAGTTATAAGATGTAAGATCACCAAATATACAATAGTAAGGCGTCCCAAACATTATATATTCAGCTGATCATGAAGCTAGTCATTACAAAATGTCAGGACTAGCAAGTGTTTAGTCATACATGATCAACCCTAGGATATGTCAATCATGTTACAGTCCATAGGCAGACAGTAAGTAAAGGTGCAATCGAGCTAAACATATCCTCGTCGGCTAAACGCCTCAAAAGAATATTTTTACAATAAAGTGGAAGAACAAAAGAAACCCACTCGTTGCCCTGGTTACGCCCGGTGGTCACCATCGGGCTGGAATGTCGGTAGATCCTCTGGAGCTGCTCCGGTATCTGGCCATACAAAACCAGCTGGGTTAGATCCTAGAAAGAGCAAGTGCCACAAAGAAAGCTTCACTTAGGAACTAAAACCAACAATTAACACAGAATAATAATAAGTAGTAAGAACTAGAAATAAAGAAAACATATCAGGATGATATACGACGAGATAACCATAGGACTATTCAGATAACCTGGTTACAACCCGTAAACCAAATAAGGACCGGGGTTGTAACCCTTCATCTGAACGGAACTTGGTTTGTCACCATTTATCGGCAAGATAATATAAGAAATCATGACATGTGACAATCTTGTATAGGATCAAGACAAGACCAAACTAATTATTCCCCATTCAACAATCACGGCCAAGCGATAAGTACGGCTTGATACTTTAACTAACTAGGGTTATCACAGACTTAGTTACTAGTAAGATGCATCGAGATTATTCCACAGCCACAAGTCCTGCAGACCATCCAGGTTACCCAGATCGAATATTAGGGGTTGAATTCCGGTGGGTACATCGTCCAGGAAACGTATATACCTTTAAGTAGCTTGAAGGGTGCAACAAATGATAGTATGCTGGAAATGTGCCCTTCTCGACGGCAGGCTACAGATCCCAAGCGCACCCAGGTAACGGGATTGCCTGTAGCTGGAAAATCTCTTCATGACTGTCACGACCCGCGCCCTAGAGTTAGGGCACGAGAACGTAACAACGCCCAGCCTACGCCGCAGTGTCGGCGGTAGAACGCTGTCCTAGGTCTCAATGCATCTAACAGTATAAGACTAAACAGTTTATACTCCCCGAATGGGGGTGACATAGCAGATACAGACTCAATCACATCTAAGGTAGAGCATGATAAGGATAGATAAACATGAAATCCAAAAGAGATACAGGAGATAGAAGTCTAAGTGTCTAAGATACATAAACCCAGAAATACATCTCAAAACTCAAATACAGATACAGTAATCCACAAAGTAAATACAACTCCAAACAAAAGAAACAACTATCTAAACAACCTCTAATGTGTCTCCTCTAGGCTAGCAGGCACCTCCAGGCTATCTGTAAAATTTATCAACAGGTCCAGTCAGGACTGGAGCGAGCACAGTACATCTCAACAGATCATAGCAGGTTAGAAAATAAAATCATACAGTAAAGTAAGATACAGGTACTGAAAGAAATGCAGTATGTAAACAGAGAGAGATATAATAGAAATATCTACTATAAATAGAGAACTATCATATGACTAGTGAGTCAGAGTACAATTTAGACATAAATGGCATAGGAGATTCTGATGCTACACTATGGAAGAGATTCTGATACTACACTACTTGGGTATTATTCACATGTCAAATTCTACTCCTCCGTACCCCCAATCAATACACAAGGATCCAGCCAGGTTATGTTATATGATGCTATGTAACAGCCCCCGAAGGTGATAGACCCCGAAGGTGATAGACCCCGAAGGTGATAGACCCCGAAGGTGATACATAGTAGTCCCATAAATGGGATAAGGATTCTAGGAAGACTCTACGATCATAAGAGTATATGTCGTAAGTGATCAAAGAACCAATGAAGCATAGTGATACGTCATGTAAGTGAAATGCACAGAACATGTAGTACCCGATGCTCCCTAAGGATAACATCTCAAGAAGGGATCCATATAGTACTAATCCGTGTGGCCAACGTGACAGTACAAGTAAAGTAATCTACTGCAGGAAATAATTCTAAGCAGGATATGAAATGATCAGAGAATGTACTCGCTTGATATCTGAATGTCCAAGGTAAAGATACTGTCCGAGGAGAGGTATCTGGCTCCTGATTAGAACAGCACAGGTCATAACATGTCCAGAAGGGTAATATAAAGTACTACAATGCATTCTACATGAATCTAGGTCAAACTAAGCCAAAGTCAACCCTTGGTCAACTCTGGTCAACTGCAATAGTCAAACTAGGTCATGTCCTAACCCAGCAAGTCTTGCTAGGCCTAACCAAGACTATCCTAGCAAGCACACATCAATACAAGGCTATACAAGCCAATATACACCCAACTCTATATAGCATGCAATTATTCAATACTCAAATAGGCAAGAATTCACATTGGATATACACTAGGTAATCTATTACTTTAAGCTATATATGTCTACACACATATACACATGCATATATTGTTATTCAATATTAGGTCTATAATCATGGTATTTCAAATGGTTATATAAACATATATATTACAACACAATATGCTAACATATATATAATATACATACATAGCTAAGTTAACTGTATTCATAAATACTTATTTAAGAGGCTATGTGTGTGTATGTGAACATGGCAAAGGGGCAAGTGAGGGTAAAATGGGCATACATAGTGTATACATATCAAAGAGTGTCAAAGTGTAAGTGAACAAAGTGTCAAGTGTGATAGTGTCAACATAGTGTAAGGGGTACATGAGGTAATATAGGAGTTGTGTTAACATAGAATATTACATCTCATTAACTTGTATATTGCATACATTACATCTATTATTACATTACATTCATGCTTGCATTCATTCATCTTTCATTTATTCTCTTGTACTACTATATGCACCATACATTACATATTATGGAACCTACATATTCATTACAAGCCATACTTATACATGCTTACATTAGATAGGATACTTATACCTCATACATCATTTATTTAACTATTTACTCATTCTTGCATTCTCTATTTAATTACATAATGTATATACATTAACATGGGTTAAAATCAAATAGAACATTATATTACACACAAGGGTGCACAAAATGCATATGCCGAATAGTAACTCCTACTAATATTCAATACTATACCATCTCAGCATGAATTAAAATCTAGGATTAAAGTATGTTATAGATCTATGTGTTAGCTTTCCGAAACTTCAAACGGATCGCATTTTCGTTTCCGGAAACTCCCGGAATCGCGAAAACACCGAGAACGCGTTTGTCTTTCGTACAGCTGACACTCAAATAATTCTCCAGAAAGTTACATAAAGTATTAGGCTATTAATATATGTTTTTGGAAAGCTAACTTCAATACGCTTCTTTTAAAAAAAATGGGAGATTAAACCGAGCTTTGAGCTAGAAGTTATGACATTTCTAAGTTAGGGCTGAAATTAAAAATGTGGATAAAAATCATGACGGATTTGGGTAGTTTGAGACAAAAGAACACAAATATATAACATAATATATCAAGAACTCACTCTCTACACTAATATATATATATGAGACACTATAGAACATATCTCCAATACAAAAATATGAGATTAAACATGTAATAATTCATTCATACATAACAACAACACATAGTGTGTCCAAATTTGGGATTTTCCCACATGAACACAACCACAACACAAAGGACACTCCTATGACCTCCAAATGGACACAAAATGGACACAAATGGAGATACAACCATGGGGGTCATTCCTATGGGTTCAAAATAGACCTATATGCATGAGGAAATGAAAAGGAGAAGGGATTTATACCTCCCGGTAGATCGAATCGAAGAAAAGCGTTCCCGGAGCGACACCGACACGTAGAGATTCCAAAAGGACACGAACGAGCTCCGAATCCTTCCAAACTTGGGTAGCTTCCTTCTTGGCTAGAATGGAGAAGGAAAGAAGAAGATTTGGTGGCAAAATAAAAGGATTTGGTGGAGAAATTGCTAGTGATTGCTCTCTAGGAATTTGGGGAAGAACAAGAGAGAGAGTGTGGATGAGAATAATGAAATGAACTTGAGCCTATCCTCTCCCAATGTGGCTGGCCATATGGGGCTATTTGTCCTATTATGGTAAGGTCCAAAATGCCCCCACTAACCTATTCTATGAGTATTAGGAAAGGGCTAATTGGTTGGGGCTAAATTAGTCATTCTAAAGTCTCTAATCATACTAACCTTATCCATAATAATTAGTCTAACCTCTAACTAAAATATTTCTATCATGTGGACTAAAATTAATATCATGTGGGCCACGCCTAACTAGTGTGTGGGTCCCACTAGAGTCAAACTACCCCCGGGTCCCCGTTTCAAGTCGGATTGAGTTGAAATTCGAACCCGACTCAAATAACCCCAAAACAATATCATAAATAATAAAATAATATCAAAATAATTCAAAGAGGTCAAATGAAAAAATATCCTTAGGCCAAAAATGACATTAAAATATCATAATCACATGGTTAGGCTCTAGGTCAAACAGTCTCTAGGATTTCACTAGCAAAACGTCAAAACCACAAGTCATTGATTTAAATAATTTTAAAATAATTTTAAATCACCAAAAATCATATCATGAATTAAATATCATTATTAAAATAATTATAAACACAAAATTTCAAAATTATCCTCATTTGGGAAACTGGGTGCTATAACTCTACCCACCATAGAAAAATTTCGTCCTCGAAATTTAAGATCGATAGTACTCCTTCTAGAGCCTCTAACCTACCCAATATCTAAGGTAACACTTCCTAACACTGGAATAATAAATGGACATCTAAAAAGTGTCAATCTAGGAATACCTCCAATACTGCTCTGCTGTACGGCGGTAATGGAACTTCAATAAAATATGGACTGGAACCTACATCCAAGGGACTGGACCTATTTTAAAGTGGTCTTAACTAAGGATGAAAAGGAACTGATCATAGGCTATAGGTATGTTCAAACTATTATCTTCCTATTAACCATCTATTAATACATTCTATTACCATAGGAACGATGCATTACTAAGACATATAGGCCCCTATCTCTCATAACACATTTATACTCACCAAAAGACTAGTACATCCTATCAAGGCTGATACTATAATCTCTCATAAATCTCATAAGCTATATGTTTATAAACACACATCCCCACATCTAGGACTAACCTATATATATCTACAACTGATACTAATGGGATAACGTCCCTATTTCCCAACAATCAAGGTCTAAATTATTTTTTTATCTAAATCATACAATTTGAAGGAATAGTATACAAGGTCAGGGCATACCGTAGCAGTTGGAAGTCTCATCTAGGTGCACTGGTCATTCTAGGTCAAAATAGTACTATGGTATCAACACACAAATAATCTAGGGTGTCTTAATTGGGAAGGTAAGGGAACAACAATCATCAAGGTTGTAGGGCTGTCTACCATCCTATATAAAAATTGGCCATTATCAAAATAAAATAAAGGCAACTACCAATTATTTAAAAAAAAGGTACAGAAAATCAAATTCAAAAATTAAGGAATTGAAAATCACTTGCATTGAAATCCAATCACAATATATATATAGAGAGAGCGTTAGAGAGGGAAAAGCTAGCATTGTGTGTATGGGGACGTGATCATATGGTTAGATAGTAGGCGTGTGTGTACGTGAATATACATAAAAGTGTATATGAGGATTTGGATTTCAAACAATAACTATCAAGTTACACTAATCATGGCATATGGGTTAACAATCTACAATATACAATCTATTTAATCACAACTTGCATGGCTAACCATATATATATATATAAAAAGGTAGAGACTTAGTTATGTATTTATATATTATAACATGTATGCCTAAGCTCTATATATATCTATCTAGATATATAATCATAACATAGAGGGGAAAAAGGGTTAGGTTACATGACAGTGTATACTAAGTTAGGGTGTGTGTGTCGTTGTACAGGGTTATAGCTTAGTATTGAAAGGTTAAACCCAGTTTTAGTTCAGCATTTACATACAAAATCTGAAAAGATGCTAACATTTAAACCAGTGCAATATTAACATAACACATTTTTAGATTTTAGGGTTTTGAACATCGCAACCAATCTCAATGGTCCCAATACATCCTAACATGATAGAAATGAAACCCTAACATACTATCCATACATTTATCTACGCATACAGTTCAATATTACATGTTAAATATGAAATTGAACATTTGAAATCAATGTGAAAATGTTAACATATATTCAGTTTTCAGGATTTTGGAGAAATTTGAACATCAAAACCAACTCAATGTTTATCACAACCTATCATGTAAGAATATGAAACCTAACATTATATCCCTACAACAATAATGTACACGGCTCTAAATATTACATTTAAAACAACAATTTGAACTAACATTTAAAATCCAGTATTAAGGGTTAATATGCATACAGTCTCAGATTTGACAAATTTAAACACAAAACTTAACAATTTTTTTTTAAAATGAAACTCTAGTATGACATACATATGCAGTGATGTAAACATAACTAATAACATGAAACTTATATTTAACTTACAAATTTAAACTGAAAAAGCAGAAAACCAAAAATATTGGGGTTTTGAAAATTTAACATCAACGACATATTAATATTTATTTAGATAGGTGGAAATCAAGTGTAGCATGCATAAGTGTTAGGAAAGTATCCACTATATATTCATATATATATTCTCATGTCCCAATATAAAAATCAGATTCTATACCAAGACCAACATTAGATTCCTACCAATATTGCAAAACAGGTGATTGGTGTAATCAAGACGATTTATTATTATGTAATACAAGAATAATAGCAAGAAGGGAATAACGATAAAATCTATTTTGCTTATCTGTTTAAAAGAAGGAACCATTTTGAAATCCAGAGTTAAAATATCAAATCCAAGGTAAAGTCTAGCAAAATCATCGATTCATTGTATTAAGAAGAAATTCATAGAAGAAGTTACACAAAGGTTTATAAAATAGCTAAAGTTACTCCTAAGCTAAATAATGAGAAGAAAAACAAAATAAAACAATTAATAATTCCCTTTTTTTTGAAGGACTGAAACAAAGTAGAGAGAACATGTTCGAAAATATTTAAGGTACAATCTGATAATCATATGCGTCTATCCACAATCATGGTACTCTAAATCCTCGTCATACTAGTAAGCAAGGCTACGATAATCACAGAGCCCTTGACTTATGCACATATCTCGAGAATCATGATATTTAACATTTTTGCGGTGCCGCTAGCTTGGCTGCGAAAACCTTAAATTCCCATACCCGAGAAATATATCCAGAGTCAGACTATATGTCCTCACCATGCTGGCTAATGTGACTATAGAAGACTAGATTCGATAACATAGATGACCTAGCCCATATAATTTCATCTTGCCAAAAATTAAATTAAATCAACAATAAATACCCAAAAATCAAATCAAATTTATCAACGAACATCAAACTAAAAATGAACAAAATCCTTCAATCATATAAATACAAACTCGGTTGCTACAGCTAATCGTCAAGATTCAAAATTCAACAATCTTCCATCAAAATCAATAAACACAAACCCAAATTCAACAATAATCCATCAAATTCAACAACAGAAAATAAAGATAAAATAATCAAGGAAAAAGAGAGTTTTCAAATCGAAGTTAAAATAAGATTCTCAAGGGTCGTCCCAGGAATCTCTCAAGGGTCCCTAACTGTGATTGAGTACCTTCAAAATATATCCTATTCCTAGTGCAGGCTGTAGTGGTACTCTAGTTCGAATATCACTACACTTTTAGTCTCGACCTGCATGGGCCACCACTAAAAACATGTCACGACCTACGCCCTAGAGTTAGGGCACGAGAACGTAACAACGCCCAGCCTACGCCGCAGTGTCGGCGGTAGAACGCTGTCCTAGGTCTCAATGCATCTAACAGTATAAGACTAAACAGTTTATACTCCCCGAATGAGGGTGACATAGCAGATACAGACTCAATTACATCTAAGGTAGAGCATGATAAGGATAGATAAACATAAAATCCAAAAGAGATACATGAGATTGAAGTCTAAGTGTCTAAGATACATAAACCCAGAAATACATCTCAAAACTCAAATACAGATACAGTAATCCACAAAGTAAATTCAACTCCAAACAAAAGAAACAACTATCTAAACAACCTTTAATGTGTCTCCTCTAGGCTAGCAGGCACCTCCAGGCTATCAGTAAAATTTATCAACAGGTCCAGTCAGGACTGGAGCGAGCACAGTACATCTCAACAGATCATAGCAGGTTAGAAAATAAAATTATACAGTAAAGTAAGATACAGGTACTGAAAGAAATGCAGTATGTAAACAGAGAGAGATGTAATAGAAATATCTACTATAAATAGAGAACTATCGCGTGACTAGTGAGTCAGAGTACAATATAGACATATAAATGGCATAGGAGATTCTGATGCTACACTATGGAAGAGATTCTGATACTACACTACTTGGATATTATTCACATGTCCAATTCTACTCCCCCGTACCCCCAATCAATACACAAGGATCCAGCCAGGTTATGTTATATGATGCTATATAACAGCCCCCGAAGGTGATAGACCCCGAATGTGATAGACTCCGAAGGTGATAGACCCCGAAGGTGATACATAGTAGTCCCATAAATGGGATAAGGATTCTAGGAAGACTCTACGATCATAAGAGTATATGTCGTAAGTGATCAAAGAACCAATGAAGCATAGTGATACGCCATGTAAGTGAAACGCACAGAACATGTAGTACCCGATGCTCCCTAAGGATAACATCTCAAGAAGGGATCCATATAGTACCAATCCGTGTGACCAACGTGACAGTACAAGTAAAGTAATCTACTGCAGGAAATAATTCTAAGCAGGATATGAAATGATCAGAGAATGTACTCGCCTGATATCTGAATGTCCAAGGTAAAGATACTGTCCGAGGAGAGGTGTCTGGCTCCTGATTAGAACAACACAGGTCACAACATGTCCAGAAGGGTAATATAAAGCACTACAATACATTCTACATGAATCTAGGTCAAACTAGGCCAAAGTCAACCCTTGGTCAACTCTGGTCAACTACAATAGTCAAACTAGGTCAAACTAGGTCAAGTCCTAACCCAGCAAGTCTTACTAGGCCTAACCAAGACTATCCTAGCAAGCACACATCAATACAAGGCTATACAAGCCTATATACAACCAACTCTATATAGCATGCAATTATTCAATACTCAAATAGGCAAGAATTCACATTGGATATACACTAGGTAATCTATTACTTTAAGCAATATATGTCTACACATATATACACATGCATATATTGGTATTCAACATTAGGTCTATAATCATGGCATTTCAAATGGTTATATAAACATATATATTACAACACAATATGCTAACATATATATAATATACATACATAGCTAAGTTAACTGTATTCATAAATACTTATTTAAGAGGCTATGTGTGTGTATGTGAACATGGCAAAGGGGCAAGTGAGGGTTAAATGGGCATACATAGTGTATACATATCAAAGAGTGTCAAAGTATAAGCGAACAAAGTGTCAAGTGTGATAGTGTCAACATAGTGTAAGGGGTACATGAGGTAATATAGGATTTGTGTTAACATAGAATATTACATCTCATTAACTTGTATATTGTATACATTATATCTATTATTACATTACATTCATGCTTGCATTCATTCATCATTCATTTATTCTCTTGCACTACTATATGTACCATACATTACATATTATGGAACCTACATATTCATTACAAGCCATACTTATACATGCTTACATTAGATAGGATACTTACACCTCATACATCATTTATTTAACCATTTACTCATGCTTGCATTCTCTATTTAATTACATAATGTATATACATTAACATGGGTTAAAATCAAATAGAACATTATATTACACACAAGGGTGTACAAAATACATATGCCGAATAGTAACTCCTACTAATAACTAATACTGTACCATCTCAGCATGAATTAAAATCTAGGATTAAAGTATGTTATAGATCTATGTGTTAGCTTTCCGAAACTTCAAACGGATCGCATTTTCGTTTCCGGAAACTCCCAAAATCGCGAAAACACCGAGAACGCATTTGTCTTTCGTACAGCTGACACTCAAATAATTCTCCAGAAAGTTACAGAAAGAATTAGGCCTATTAATATATGTTTTTGGAAATCTAACTTCAATATGCTTCTTTTAAAAAAATGGGAGATTAAATCGAGCTTTGAGCTAGAAGTTATGACATTTCTAAGTTAGGGCTGAAATTAAAAACGTGGATAAAAATCATGACGGATTTGGGTAGTTTGAGACAAAAGAACACAAATATATAACATAATATATCAAGAACTCACTCTCTACACTAATATATATATATGAGACACTATAGAACACATCTCCAATACACAAATATGAGATTAAACATGTAATAATTCATTCATACATAACAACAACACATAGTGTGTCCAAATTTGGGATTTTCCCACATGAACACAACCACAACACAAAGGACACTCCTATGACCTCCAAATGAACACGAAATGGACACAAATGGAGATACAACCATGGGGGTCATTCCTATGGGTTCAAAATAGACCTATATGTATGAGGAAATGAAAAGGAGAAGGGATTTATACCTCCCGGTAGATCGAATCGAAGAAAAGCCTTCCCGGAGCGACACCGACACGTAGAGATTCCAAAAGGACACGAACGAGCTCCGAATCCTTCCAAACTTGGGTAGCTTCCTTCTTGGCTAGAATGGAGAAGGAAAGAAGAAGATTTGGTGGCGAAATGGAAGGATTTGGTGGAGAAATTGCTAGGGATTGCTCTCTAGGAATTTGGGGAAGAACAAGAGAGAGAGTGTGGATGAGAATAATGAAATGAACTTGAGCCTATCCTCTCCCAAAGTGGCTGGCCATATGGAGCTATTTGTCCTATTATGGTAAGGTCCAAAATGCCTCCACTAACCTATTCTATGAGTATTAGGAAAGGGCTAATTGGTTGGGGCTAAATTAGTCGTTCTAAAGTCTCTAATCACACTAACCTTATCCATAATAATTAGTCTAACCTCTAACTAAAATATTTCTATCATGTGGACTAAAATTAATATCATGTGGGCCATGCCTAACTAGTATGTGGGTCCCACTAGAGTCAAACTATCCCCGGGTCCCCGTTTCAAGTCGGATTGTGTTGAAATTCGAACCCGACTCAAATAACCCCAAAACAATATCATAAATAATAAAATAATATCAAAATAATTCAAAGAGGTCAAATGAAAAAATATTCTTAGGCCAAAAATGACATTAAAATATCATAATCACATGGTTAGGCTCTAGGTCAAACAGTCTCTAGGATTTCACTAGCAAAACGTCAAAACCACAAGTCATTGATTTAAATAATTTTAAAATAATTTAAAATCACCAAAAATTATATCATGAATTAAATATCATTATTAAAATAATTATAAACTCAAAATTTCAAAATTACCCTCATTTGGGAAACTGGGTGCTACAATGACTACTTTGTTATTCTAGTTATTAGCCTTAGTCCATTTCAGTAGGTACCCCTGACCGTGGTACTCAGGGGTCCCATACTAAGCATGATCAAAGACAAGACTGGTTCATTTGTACAAGCACAATCGCCCACGGTGTCCAGGTTATTCATTCTTGTCATATCAAGTAGCCGTCGTAACAGCTTATCAAGGTATATCATGTCAGGTTTACTTGTCGGGAGTGCATCACGGCGGGCCACTATTATGTCATATTACTTGTCAAAAGTGCACCACTACGGGTCACTGTCGTGTTCAGGGATACGTGCAAGGTAACATAGTACAAGCATTATATCAAAAGACCAAGTTATGCTGAGGGTTACAAGACCTGAGTTAACAATAATAATAAAATAATAATAATTAACTCATCAAATAAGGAGCTTATGAGAGGGCCAAGCGGCTGGGGTAATGGGTCCTCATGCGGCCGGGGTGATAATATTCATGCGGCTCAGGAAGAACAGGTATATGCGGCTTAGGAAGCATATGGGACTCATGCGGCCAGAAATGGGGAGGGCGCATGCGTCTCAAAGGGCAGGGTCTCATGCGGCTCAAGAGTGAACTCTTATGCGGCCAGGAATGACTCGGGTCCTCCTACGGCAGAATATAGACTAGTTCATGCGGCTGGGTAAAGCGGGGCGTACGCGGCTCCGTCCATGTGGCTGGAAGTGGACGGGTTTTTATGCGGCTGGGTAAAGCGGGGAGCACGCGGCTCATTCCATGCGGCTGAAAGTGGACGGGTTTTCATGCGGCTGGGTAAATTGGGGCGCACGTGGCTCAGTCCATGCTGCTGGAAGTGGACGGGTCTTCATGCGGCTGGGTTTCAACTCATGCGGCCAAGATGGACCTATGCGGCCAGGTCAAGAAAGTTTATGCGGCTGGAAATGAATAGGTCACATGCGGCTCGGGATGAAGGGGATCTTATGTGGCCAGGAATAGTTTATGCGGCTGAGAGGTCTTATGCGGTTGGAAGTTCAATAACTCATACGGCCAAGAAGGAAACTTGCCATATGAGAAGTCATGCGGCTAGGTACTGTCCTTCTTCTCCATTATTCCGAGAAGAAGAACCATGCAAGCCATGGCTTCCAAGTTACATAAAACCTTCATCCAGAGTCCAAATCCAAACTTCTATAGGTCAAAGTGGGGCAGAATAAAATTCCTTACAACATGGAACCATCAGAACTTGATAATAACATGATTAAATAGATCAAACCCCAAGAAATCTGAGAATACAATAAACTTAGATCTAGAAGAATTTAGCCATGGAAATTAAAAATGCCAAGCACTAAAGAGTCTTAGAATGTTGCAAGGAAGAAAATGGAACAATAAATCTCAAGTTCCTCCATGAAACAAGATGCACTTGCCTAAGTTCTCGCTCTCTCTCAGGTAGGTAAAGAAGTGAAGGTTGGAGAAGAAGGAGAGTAAATGAGGAGAGAGAAAGGAGAATGGGTTAATAAATGGTAGTGGTGGTTGTAGGAAGGGGGGTTGGTTCACAATCGAACCAAGCCGAACCAATTCAAGCCAAACCGAACCAAGATGAACCATGGCCAAGCAAATGAAAATACCTAATAAGTCAAGCAAGGAGACATGCAATACGAGTCAAAATACGTATACGTATACCTAGATACATAATACGAACAACAGGCACTACAATCAATCCCCCATTCGGACTAGCTGGGTGGCTATTATAGCCACGGGTCAGGACCGAACTGCTTGGGTGGCTCTTATAGCCACGGGTCCAAGCAAAAATGTTATTTATTGAATGCCTAAAGCAGAAATATGAGTAGTCCTTGTAGTACTCATAAAATATAGGTAGATCACTGTATTTATTTTAATATAATGGTAGCAGAGTAGTGCGAACCCCCCTCCCCCCCACACACATTACTTAACCAGACTCCTAACTTTGTCGAACTTCACATTTTGAGACATGAGACGGACCCTAAAAGTAGTGTCCTCAAAGCTTAATTTAGAACGGAAACCAAATAATATTAAAATGGTGTGGCTATTATAGCTACGGTTCCGGGGCGACCTGCCTAGGTGGCTCTTACAGCCACGGGTCCAGGCAAAAATGTTATTCATTGAACGCTTAAAGCGAAAATATGAGTAGTACGTCCTTGTAGTACTCATGAAACATAGGGGGAGTCACTGTATTTATTTCAATATAATGGTAGCAGAGTAGTGCCCGCCCCCCTCCCCCGCCCCTCCACACACATTACTTAACGAGACTCCCAATTGTGCTGGACTTTACATTTTGAGACATGAGACGAACACAAAAGTAGTGTCCTCAAAGCTTAAATTAGAAAGGAAACCAAATTATAATAAAAAAGTGGTTGCATAACGTTCTTGATTTTGAAAAATCAAATAAAATGAAAATAGAAAAGATATATTTGTTTAATACATTTAGACAAAAGTTTATACATATAATTAGTTATTTTCGATAAATTTGGAATGGAAGAATATTCTACATTGTTGAATCCTTCATTGGCATTAAACTCTCTTCTTTTTATTGCTTTTAGACAAACTACACCTGCCGTATAGAGTTTAAATAAAATAATTTAAAGATGGGTGTATGTTGTGAATATAAATATATGTAACTTCAATAAATGATAATGGTTACACTATATCAATAATTGTTATTATTAGCACAATGTAGCAAGTCGGCATTCGACACGATAGAGTTTTCCATAGTTTTATTTTTTAACTTTTATTTATTGCGTTGACAAGGAAAGAGAATCTTAATGTCAATATTGGCCAATATAAGTGGAGCCAAATTTAGATAATTTAGACAGACAAAAATAATATAATATGGCCGATACATATCTTTATTAGCGGGTTATAAAGGATCTAAATTTATTTTTTTTACAAAGGGCATGACCCTTAACAGAGATGAATAAAAATGGTTCAAATATCAAAATTTTGGGATAAATTTTTTAGTCTTATTGTTGCTATTGTATTGGAAAAAAATGTACAACATATCATATGACATTTCAAATGGATAATCTATATACAGTCGACACTATGCAATCAAATGACTTTATCACAATTTTCCAATAAATAATAATAATTAACAACAAATAAACAACCAACAAAAAATATGAAAATATTTTCTGTCTCAGTTTCTTAATTAATCTCAATAGGAATGTTACACAATTAAATGGCAAGAACATTTTTTCCAATAAATTAGTCAACAACAAATAAGGATAATCAACAAAAATTAATACAAAAAATAAATGAATAAATTATAAAATTCACCTAATGAAAGGGACTGATTCCAGTAGGTCTTTTAGAAACAAAACTCATGCGTAATCGTCGATTACGACCACTAGATTGACTTGACATGAATAATTATAGGCATTAGACAAGAACATACTTTCCAATAAATTAGAAGTGAAACAAACAAGCCAATCAACAACAATTTATATATAAGAAAATTTAAACAAAGTCTCACCTGAAAAGGGAGGAGCTGATTCCATTAGTTCTTTTAGAGGAAAAAGAACTCTTTGATTCCGGCGACAATATGACTCCCACTTAAAAAAAATTCTCAGTTCTAAACCTTTTTGTGGCAACAAAACTCTTCTTTGATTTCGGTGGCAACAATCTTTGATTCTGATGGCAATAAAACTCTCTTAAAGAATTGTCAGTTCTAAACCTTTCCAGGGCAACAAAAGTAACTTTCATTCTAACAACGATTTATGTATACCAAAAAAGGTATTCCCTGTTGGAAATATTGATTCTCTCTATTAAAAACTTGTAGACAAAATAAACAAAATTAGAGTTACTGGCCTCCGGGAAGTCGTGCACAAAGCACTGCCCTAAGAGTTGATCCAGATTTATGTATAGACTTATTTCGAATGTTCCTAGTAGTAAAACTCACCAGCTTCTGTAGTGATGCACAACTAGGGGAGATCGACCCGAACTTAGCTCTGTCCAGACCAAGGAAACGAAGAACGAATAGAGTTTTGGAGAGACTGGATCATAAGAGAATTTCAGTATTATATTTTTTCCACTATAATGGAGAAGAGAAGAATGCCTCAATTTATATGCTATTCTGAGTACTCTCCAATAGACAGGAGAATAATGGACAATTAAATCAGATGGGGAATAATGAACAAATAAATCAGACGTTACAAAAGAAAAAATAGAAAAAATATGATTCATTGAACCTGGACAGAAATAAATGTGTCCAACATTTAAAATATTGAAAGAGGAATTTAATGGGTTACAAAAAGGTTTTTAAGGTTTCAACCTAAACCCGAAGAAGGAATTGAATCGGCATTCGGTGCCCGCATATGTGGGCGCGTACCCGCACCCGTTACGTGAACCGAACTGAACCGAGCTGGGCCGAATTGCGACGGCGGTGCGCGCGTATGGCCCATAGGGCTACCCAAGATTTCAAAGAAGCAAAAAGAAGTAAAGTATTATATGCATAATCAAAAGCTATGCCGCAGCAGATGTGGTACTAAACATTGAAGGCATTAGATTTTGAAGGAAATCAACAGCAGCAACAATCCTGTCACGACCTGCACCCGGAAGTTCGGGCATGATTATATGGAAACACGTTCAGCATACGTCGTAGAGTTGGCAGTAGTACGCTGTCTAATCCTCAAGTAACATCAAATCCAGCAATAAGAATATAAATCTCAATATCAAGAATCTAACTCAATCACAAGTGCTAACAAGTAGATATGAAGTAGAAAGACAAGTCTACAAGAGATCCAATCCAGAATGTCAAATATATGAATCCTTAAAGTAGAGTACATCTCAAATAATGTTCTTGTAATAAAATCTAAACAACAAGTAAAATGCTAACTAAAGCTAGACATCCTCTGGTGGTAAGTCAGCTACTTCATCTCCTATATCCTCAGGTATACCATGATCAGCCTCAGGTGTGCCACAGTAAGTGGGAACCAGTCCTCTAAGTCATCGCCTAAAAATAGGATTATTCAGTCAAGATAAGAGCAAGTACAAAACATGATCTACTATTCATCACATGATAGAAATTATATAACCTGGAATAGAGTAAGAGAACACAAATAAGTAAACCGTAATCATGATCTGACAAGTATATAAAAAGAAAAAAAAGAATAATTACGGCAAGAAATTAAGGCATATGACATAATCCATATGAAATGCATGTCATAACTACGCTAAGTGTATTTGAAATACTACGTTCTATATGTGATCGGGCTGAGAGATCTACGTAGTCGGGTTCAATCATACATGTGGTGTATGATTAGCTATAAGGCACGTAAGACGGAGTATGGGTTTTGATCACATATGTACTAAGGTATATTTCGTCAAACTAGTAATCATGGATTCAAATCATAATGTGAAACAAGGTAAACACAAAAGCGTGGAGATTCGGTAATCATGAAGAAGAATCCATAAACCCTAATCTCGTGTAATGGTTGTGACAATAATCAGGAATGTAAATCTAAAACATGAAATAAAGTAACTATCAGGAAATGAAAGTGATCATTGTAAGTACTTGTCTCGGTTGGTTGTAGTCGACGTGTACGACAAGAACGTGTCGACATAAAAAGTATCAGATTCTATAGTCCATAATAAATTCCAATATCGCATCATCCCAAATTATAGTCATAGAATGATCATTTCGTCCAATATCGTATCCCCCATAATCCAAGATTGTCCATGATAAATAATCGATAGAACTCCGATAGATTTAGAAGAGATTGAGCAAAGCCATAATATAGAAAATACATGATTAGACATGTTGACACGATAATCAAAGAGCGAGTGCATGATTTAAGTACATATATTTATTTTGGAAAACTAAGTTTTACTAGTCAAAATATTGGAAATAAATATTTTGATAATAAAGAAAATCTTTTTAGGCTAAAATTTGGCAATGACAACTTATAGGTAAAAATATATTTTATTTAGATAAAAATACTATAATAATATTCTAGATTTTTATTTCACATTTTAAACCAAAATGGTCTCAAAGCCTGCTATTATATTTACTTGGAAATAAGTTTTAAAGAAATATTATATATATATATATATATAAACAAAAAAAATAATATAAACAATATAAATAGATATTTCTTATGGTTTTAATAATAATAAAAATAGTATAAAAAATACATACACATATATACAAATATTTATTTATACTACAATAAGAATATATATACATATACATATACATATACATATACAAAATAGTATAAAAAATACATACACATATATACAAATATTTATTTATATATACTTCAGCGTACGCAGCGTGCGTAGAGTGCGCAGTGTGCGCAGCGTACGCAGTGTGCGTAGAGTACGTAGTGTCCGCGTATGTGCATATGGCTGGCTGCATATTAGAGCGGGAACGGTTGCAGCAGTTGTTGCACGTTCAGGAGTGGTTCTGCCACTACCCTGAAGTTCAGGCAACTGCTTGGCAACCGCTCTGTAGGCTATATATGCAGGTTCTCTCCTCTCTCTACTTGCTGAAGTAATCAGAATTCCAGGGAGGAAAACTCTAAGTGTTCTTTAACACAACAGAGTAGTGAGCGTGTTCTTTAACACAAACACTAGTACTTTTTAGTACGCGTGGGTTCTGTTACTTCAAACAGAGAGAGAAGAGTAGAGCCATTGCCAGAGGAGTTCACCGTCTTCCGAGGAGTCAGAAGAGCAGGAGTGTTCCAAGGTTTTCCGTCAACCTTGCTGGTTCCTGGAAGCTGTTCGCAGAGGGCGAATAAAGCTTTGAGCAACGGTGATTATTCACCCCAGCATTTCCATCTCTCGCCTGTCATCCTTCTGTTGCCTTCTGTAGTTCTGTCAGTATCTTCTTTTTAGAAGGCACTACTGCCAGTTTGTTTCGATCACGAAAATCTCTTTAGATTATTCGTGTATTACGATATCTTTTTAGATCTCGTAATTTGCAGAATCCTTCTGGATCTCTGTTGCAAAACCTTCTTTAAGGAATTGCATTTGGAACGTTGTCTTTACAACTGTTTCAGTTTCTGTATTTTCCATCGAAAAGCGTGCCCCGATGTTCCCGACAATAACATATATATATATATATATATATATATATATATATATATATATATATATATATATATATATTTATAATATTTTTTGGCTTCGTTCGGAGAGAGGAGCTCCCCATGGCTTCCAGCCTGTAGTTCCGTCGACCACCCCCCTCTGCGGGTGGTACCCATCGTCGCTTAGGTCAGCCGGTTTGTGCGGTTCCTCTACGTCTTGGGCGACCCTCGGTGGCTCCTCCGCCTTGTTCCTGTGTTCTCCCTTTGTCTTCATGTCCAACCGACCCCGTGCCGCCGGTGGCTCCTAGGTGGTGTACCCCCTGGAGCCCCCGACAGTGGTCGTGCCCCCTCCTCCGCCCTCGTCAGTTGCCCCATGGTATGCTACCCAGCTTGTTCTTCTCCGATTGGCCCCTTTGCCGGCCGTCTCTGCCTCTTCCGAGGGCCCCGTGTCCTCTCGCCTGAGAGCCCCCCAACAGCGCTGGCCTGGCTCTCGGCTGCTCCCGTTATGGTTGGATCTCGATCTTCCCCTTCCTCCTCGAGGTCGGCGGCCCCCTGTTCCTCTCCGAATAACCTCGCCAGGTTGTCGGCAGCGTCCTCTGTCGTCGATGTCCATTCGTCCCGTACTTGCGGCGGTCTCGTGGCTCTAAGTACGACCGCTTCTGGATGCGGGCCCTCCATCTGCCGCTCACCTTTCGTTGAACGAATTTCAAATTCGAACCTTCGTATTCGAACCCCTGCACAACTAGAGTTTGGCATCGCCCCTATGTGCTACCATCCCTGTGGAGCTGTCCTTTTGGGCCCTTCTCCCTCTCTGAGTAGCACGGCTCCCTTGGGCCCCGCCCCCTCTCTGCCTGCACATTTCTGCTAGGGCCTCCCCTCTCGCATTTTGGCGTAGCCCCTTTGGGTCCCCCCTTTGTGCTGCTTTAGTGGTTCCCTCTCCCGTTTAATTCCTGTGTTGCGCACAATCGGGCTCTCTTCCAACCGATTTATTGGCGCTAGAGCCCCTCCTTCCGGATACGGTTTACGACCGGCCCCCACTTGGCACGGTCCTTTCTCCATGCACACTCGATTCCTTACAACCTGGCTTCGTGCCTCGCCACCCTACCCTCTCGACGCCTTCCTCTCGTGGTCCCCTTCTTCCTTCATCCAGCGCTCCCCCGCCATTGTCCTCGTCAGGCCGCACGTAGACCTTGTCTGGCGCCAGTGACCTCCCTGTTTCCTCAGCTGTCACCACCCAGCTTCAGGGTGGGCTAGCACTGGCACACCTTCGGCCTGTGGACACATCCTCCTCCAATGTCACCCTCCCCCTGCTCCTTCTTTCACTGACATTCTCTGCCATGATCGCGCCTCCAAGCAGTTCCAGCCCTTATCCGAGGTCGAACTGCCTGAGATGGAATTTGATCGACCGTCTGATAGCCATGAGATTTTTGTGCCTTTATCTCCCACCAAGATCTCGTCCCTGTCAGCCTCGTCCTCGTTCACCTTTATTCTTAAATTCTCAAGTGGCTGCCTGAAGCTGTCTCGGGTTCAGGAAGTGATCGCCAGTTGGGGCCTCTCCTCGGGGCATAGGGTAGCACCCATGGACCCTAAACACATGTTCCTTCACCTTTCCTCGAAGAGTGATAAAGGTCTGGACTAGAGGTACAAGCAGAATAGATACTCACACCATGAAAATTGTTGAATGGTCCCCGAAATTCAACATTAAAGAAGACTCCGCGATAGTTTTCGCGTGGGTAACCCTGCCGAACCTTTCCATAATTTGCTTTGTCCCAGCAGTGTTGAGGCGGATTGCCAACTCATTCGTAACGTTTTTGGCATCGGCGAAAGAAACTCGCAACCTCTCTAAGGGAAACTATGCCAAAATCTGCATGGAACTTGACTTATCAAAGGATCTCCCCAACCACATCCAAATCTCTCTCGGCAATAGGACACACACCCAACAAATTATTTACGATAACAATATCATATTCTACAAACACTATCATACGCGTGGCCACTCTACTGAGCATTGCTTCCATGTGCACCCAGAACTGAAGAAGAAGGTGACCCGAAAGGTGGCACCCACTCAAACACCAGGAAACCCCATCAATCACCCTTCTACCTTTACCCAACTCCCACATCCGATTCAAAGCCAGCACCGGCAACTCTCAAATCCAAGAACCAGTCTCCCAGGGAAGAGCCATTGTTCCTTACGATCCTTCAGGTATCAACCTCGCCAACAAATTCGATATACTTGTATTAGAGCCCACAAATAACACTCAAGGCCCGAAGAACCCACGATAGAGGCATCAGGGAACATCGGTGACACAGAAAGAGAGGCAGGCATCGCAGAGGAGCCTTTATACCCACGACCTCATGAATAAGGAGAACCCCCAATCCACGATACAGTCACCTCCAATTCATTCCATAATGTGGCCAACCTTCGTACGGATGCCTTAGCCAACCTTGGCCAAGCACCCATTGCTAGGATACAGCAAGCCTTACGAGTCGAATCACCAACATGAATAGTTACTTCGGAGCCGTGGTTGAAATAG
>JANAVB010022650.1:0-19218 GCA_029216955.1 Iris pallida | reverse complement strand
CTCGCGGTGTAGTGTGCCAGACTGATCACTATCAAAGGTACTTCTAACAGTTGGGAAGGTATTTTAGTTTATTTATTTGCTATTAATTTTTTGTCTTTTCTCACATCTTTTTTGTTTATTTATAAAACATATAGTTGATGTCTAACCTCTACTTTATAGTCATTTTCATATATTGGAACTGCATTCAGTAAATTGTACTCGTTCCATCCTGCCTGGGTAACCCAACATTTTTCAGGTTAACTGCGATTACGTTAGCATTGGGGAGACGAGTGTACTTGCAGAAGAAAACCTAAAGACAAGCTAGATAGATGAGTTGTAACCATTTCAATATTTGTAAGAGTTTATATTTTTCTGCAAATGGAAAACTTGTGAATATTGTAATTAATTTAGTTTGTGAATGAGCAAATAAAGTATTTCTTATATGCGATATTGAGCTTTGTGGCTAGACAGCATTCTACCAGCCGACATTGCAGCGCATCCATTTAAAAAAAAGGAGTGCGGGTCATGACAATTGTTAGCGAAGCAAAGGTGATCGAACCAAGAGCAATTATCCTCGAAGAAATAGAGTAGATCATGGCCCTGGGCTAGAGCACCTGCGAATAGACATGAAAGCACACACTTGAAGAGTTCACCAGGTTCTCAGAGTGACGTAACAAGATACATAAAGAACATACCATATAATCTGTGATACTATAAATAAAAGAAAATGTGCATGCAATAGGGACCCTAACCGTTCTACTGTGAATTACAGTTAAGATACAATCTTTCGACGCATGAGCCCTGGCTGTAGATGGGATCGGCATAGTTCCCGTATAGGGTACCAGGGGCCTACGTCCGTAACATCCGAAGATCGTCAGAGAACATCATGTGCAAGAAGGTACGTCCATAATGCTCTGGGAAATGTCAGAGGGCACCTGGAGCCTGCGTCTCCGGAGGAGCGCACAGGTAATCAGGGAAGTGCAAAGAAGCCCATACGTCAGGTATTGTTCTACCCACCCAATGCCTAGTATCATCATCTCCATAACTAATAAGAACCTCTAGTAACCGCTAAGTCTTCTAACATGCAATTCTATTGGCAGTTACTCTTATCCGTCGTACGCTCCATACGTATCGGTGGCCAGCCGACTACGCGGATACGTGTCCTACATGTGACTCATAACTCGTTGATCATGTGTCAAGGCCGTATGAGATATATCAATACCTCATCATCAATGGGTGGTCACTAGGCTAAGTCACAAGAGAATAAAACAAAAGCAAGTAAAACGACGGATATTGTCGCTTGCACCCAAGTGTGACTTAGAAGCACAATGATATAATACTAACAACAGATAAGTAATGCTGAATATAAATAAATAAAAATAAGAATAAGTAAATCATAGTAAGGTGGCAAGGTATCTTGCCTGGTGGTACGAGAATGGCAACTCCAAACAATCAATCACGTGAGCAATAAATCTCAAAATCCACGAACGACTTCGGATGCTGAAACAAACATCAAAAACGTTTCCAGTTGTTTGCAAAAACAAAAGTTGATCTTTATTTCAACAAACTTTGTAAGAAGATTACAATAGAATTCTGGAAAAGTACAACTATAGGAATCCGATCTGAATGACGATCGCTTTATCCCTTGGACGATATGAACTTTAAAGACGGTAGCCTCTGAAGATTGCAGCAGCACTTTGGCAAGAACTCCTGACCTCTGGTGATGATTTCTGATATCTGTGTGTATGTCTGTGATGAAGGCTTGAAACTCTATTTATAGAGTTCTGGAAATAACTAACTTTTAGTTATTCTGACTTGCGCAGGTTGGATTACGCACACTTTGGATTACGCAGGCAATGAACTGCGCAGGCAGTTACTCGATCGTGGACCATCTGTATGTGATGCGTGGCATTGTTTGATTGAAATGCGCTTTCATGTACAGACGGTTGCCACATGGTGAATAATTGATGGCATGAAGGCCACGTGTACATTGTTAGTTGTCTTGATGGAGTGCGCCACCTGAATTGTGCTGGCTTCGGATTATGCTGGGATAGACCGCGCTGGGATGGACTGCGCTGCAGAGATTCTGGCAGATTGCGCTGCATGTACAGCTGTCCTCGAGCGCTGTGCTGCACGATAAATGAACAGTTTTCTCGTTCTCCGTGCTGTTAGTTGTCAGAAGATCTGATTCTCTGTCAGGTAATGATGACGAGGCCACGTTACCTTGCACACTTGGATGAGTGCGCAGTTCAGCTTGCGCAATCGAGTTGGTGCACAATTTGTCTCCTGCGCAGTTCACTTGAAGGATGTCCAATTTGATTTTCATGACATTTTTGATGGATGCAACTTGATTTTTAGGATCTACAAGACCCCCTTCAAAGTTTTCGAAGTTTGAAGATAGTCAAAGCTTTCGAAATACTTTGAATTTTTGATTAAAAAATCAAGTTGCAGAAGTAATAACTTGTCTGCGCAATTGGAGGAGTTAGCTCCCATTTCTTCGGCGCAATCTGAGGCGACCGTTGCTCTTTGAAAAACTATAAATAGTTCTCTTTGTTCTTCTTGTTTTAATATGTATCTTTGTAATGTCTTTCATCTTTGATCAATAAAAAGACATTTTTTGTGGCTCTATTATTTGTTGTATATCTTATTCAGATATAAATAATAGCGATAGAAAATATATTCAGAGGTGCAAGACGATATATTTCTTGATTTTGGAAAATAATCATATTCAATTATATCTGCTCAGAGGTAATGTGGACGTGGCAAATATAATTTATTGAATATCATTGATAGACAACTTAATCAAAGATGACAAGTTGCTGATATGAACGAAATGGATGATTCGTCAAAATATATGAATGAAATGAATGAACGAAATGAATCGTCGGGACGAACGGACGGACCGTCAAATGAATTGAATGAACGGATGAACTGTCAAATGAATGGAATGAACGGGTAAACCGTCAAATGATGAACGGGCGAACCGTCAGATGAATGTAATGAACGGGTGAACCGTCGGATGAATGTAATGAACGGACGAACCGTCGGATGATGAACGGGCGAACCGTCAAATAAATGTGATGAACGGGCGAACCGTCAAAAGATGTGATGAACGGGTGAACGTCAAATGGATATGATGAATGGATGAACCGTCAAGTGGATGTGATGAACGGATGAACCGTCAAATGGATGTGATGAACGTATGAACCATCAAGTGGATGTGATGAACGGAACCGTCAAATGGTGATTGTGAACGGGTGAACCGTCAAGTGGATGTGATGAACGGATGAACCGTCAAATGGATGTGTTGCTTCGTTGTCGTATGAATTCTTTCGTCTAAAATATAACAGAAAATCAGATGGGATGGTCACTTTCACCTTTCAACATAAATATGTTGTCTGGAGATGCATCCAGAAGGCTGAGATCGCCTCAAAGGTGGAGCGGTTACTGAGGAACGTCCAGTCGAGCCGGCCAAGCTAAAGTAGATAGCAGCTGGCGAAAGTTCATCTGCACCCAAGCCGCCAAGGACATCTTGGACTTCCTTCTTGAACCAGGGAAGATTAAGAAGAAGAGGCCATGAGAATGGCTGCTTGCAAGTTACTGGTTGGGTTCCAGCAAGAATGTTTCTCGGCTCTTTTACTGATCATGTTTTTGGTAAGGCGGTAGTGGCCCGCGTCCCAATTTTGAGAAGGATGATAGTGACCTTCCTTTATATTATGCACTATCATTCAAGATGAACTTGTCTGATAATTACAAGCAATGTCTGTTACATTTACACATAATACTTTTTGAGGAACTTGCCATTGATAGGCATCACCGCAACTCGACCATCTAGCTCTGTGAGTTGATAGCTCCATTTGAGAAGACTTTGCTCACGTATATGGTCCTTCCCACTTCGCATCGAACTTCCTTTGCTCAAGTGAGTCATAGTCATAGGACGTCTGACTGTTAAAACAGCTCTCCTTTCTGAAAGGCCTGACCTTAACTTTACGATTGAAAGTCTTTGAGATGCGGGCTTGTTATAACTCAATATGCTTTTGAGCCAATAACCGCTTCTCATCGAGCGCTCCAATTCTTGAAGTCGGAGAAGATCGTTGTTCTCTGTAGTGAGCTCGTTGGCGATAGCAATCCTCAAGGATGAAATTTGAAGTTCCAGAGGTAGAACTGCTTCACAGCCGTACACCAAAGAGAGGTGTACAGCCTGTAGGGTTGCAGACCGTAGTACGGTAGCCCAAGACATTCTCCAAGCTTTTCACTCCAATTTCGTTTGTTAGTAGATACAAACTTCTAAAGGAGCTTGATGATAGTCTTTTAAAAGCTTCAGCTAAGCCATTGGCAGCAGGATTGTAGGCTGTCGAAGCGACATTGTCAATCCGATGATCGTCACAGAACCTTGTGAACTTTTGCTGATGAATTGAGGTCCATTGTCGTGGATGATTCGTCGAGGTACACCAAATCGATAGATGACATGGTGTTTGACGAAGTTGATGACACTGCTGGTCTTGACTTCAGCCAATGGTATAGCTTCGGCCTATTTGGAGAAGTAGTCGGTTATTGCCAATATAACCGATGTCCTCTAGAAGAAGGAGGATTGATGGGACCGGTGATTGTCCATGCCCCAAGGTTCAAAGGCCAGAAAGCAGCAGTCGGATGAAGGAATTCCGACGGTTGATGAATAAAATCTGCATGGATTTGACAAGCTCGACATTTCCTTGCATATTCGATGGCATCAGATACCATAGAGGGCCAGTAGTAACCCATGCGTTGGATGCGATCCTGTAGTTTAGGATCGGGTTGATGTGATCCATAGATACCGTCGTGAGCTTCACACAATACTTGCTTCGCTTCATCGCCAGCAAGACAGCGCAAGAGTAGGCCGTCATAAGTCCGCCGGTAGAGAGTTTTGGTGGTCTAATTGTAATAGAATCGTAGAGACCGCCGACGAATACTTGTAGCCTCTTTGGGATCTTCAGGGAGTATGTCATGGACCACAAAGTCGATTAAAGGAGCTCTCCAATCTTCACCGATAATATTGACTTCAGTAAGATTACTGAACTCAATATTACGATTGTTTTCGACGCAAAACAATTTCCGATTAGAAATAACCACCACCTGCTGTCTTTTGATAGGGATGGCTAAGACTGCCGCAAGATTAGCCAAAGCATCTGCCTCAGTATTGCAAGCTCGTCGTACATATTCAATGAAGAAGGCTTTGAATGATGTAGCCATGTTGATTGCCGCTTCAAAGTAAGGCACTAGATCTTGATGGCGAACTTCATAGGTTCCTCTAACTTGGTAAACAACCAGTTTGGAGTCACCATAGACTTCAAGATACTCGACATCCAGTTGTTTAGCTAGCTGAAGGCCAATGTGTAGAGCATTGTATTCTGCCACATTGTTGGAGCAAGGCTCATCTAAGGAGTAGGCTCTTTGAATAGCTGACCCGTCTGGAGAAACAAGGACAACTCCAACTCCTGCGACAATGGCACCATTGGGTCCAATCCTGGATGCACCGTCAAAGAATAGACGCCAAGTAGGAAATTCTTTGGAGATTGTATTAGATTCCAAAGTCTCGTCTGGAATTTCATCATAGAGTTTGTCTCTGGAACAGGATGAGCTGCTAAGAAATCCGTCAGTGCTTGACCTTTGACAGACTTTTGAGGAACATATACCATGTCATATTGGGCTAGTAGAATGGCCCATGTAGCCAGCTGAGAATTGAGTGTACTGGACTTCTTCATCAGTACCCAAAGAGGATTAACTCTGGATATGACATGAATAGTTTGGCCAATGATGTAATGCCGAGTCTTCTGAACAACGAACATAAGAGCTAAGCATTCTTTTTCGACCGGACTATAACGGTGTTCAGCACTAATCATAGTACGACTGAGATAGTAGATGGCTTGTTCATGGCCTTCTTTGTTCTTTTGGGCAAGTAAAGCACCCAATGAATGGTCCATAGCACGGACATACATTAAAAATAGTATGCCAGAGATTGGTGGCACCAAGACTGGAGGATTCATGAGATATCGCTTTTTGTCATCG
Organism: Iris pallida; assembly: GCA_029216955.1. Taxonomy (NCBI): domain Eukaryota; kingdom Viridiplantae; phylum Streptophyta; class Magnoliopsida; order Asparagales; family Iridaceae; genus Iris; species Iris pallida. The sequence continues at coordinate 13,194 of JANAVB010022650.1, read as the reverse complement.
AATGCTCGTTGACATTCTTCGATCCAAATGAAAGATACACCCTTCTTCATTAGTTGAGTGAATGGTCTGCAGCGTCCAGACAGATTCAAAATGAACCTCCTGATGTACGCAAGTCGACATTGGAATCCTCGTAGCTCTTTTAGGTTGCGTGGAGGACGCATCTCTTGAATGGCTTTGATCTTCTCGGGATCCACGTGTATACCCTTAGAGGTAATGACGAAGCCGAGAAATTTGCCACTAGAGACACCCAAGAATGACTTGGTGGGATTTATTTTGAGTTGATGCTGGCGCATGAGGTTGAAGATAGTTCTCAAGTCTTGGATGTGATCTTCCTTTTGACGACTTTTGACAGCAATATCGTCAACGTAGCATTCGACAGTCTTGCGCAGATGATCTCGAAATATGGTACTCATGGCTCGTTGGTAAGTTGCACCAGCGTTCTTGAGACCAAATGGCATTACAGTATAGCAGTAGACTCCGCGAGGAGTGCGAAAAGAAGTATGCTTTTCATCTTCAGGATGCATCCGAATCTGATTGTATTCGGAGAATCCATCCATAAAGGATATTCGTTCGAACCCACAGGTGTTGTTAATCATGACGTCTGTGATAGGGAGAGGAAATTCATCTTTTGGACATACTTCATTAAGATCCCGAAAGTCGATACAGACTCGAACTTTTTCGGTTTTCTTCAGAATTGGGACGACATTGGCTATCCAATCAGGATGCTGCTCTTCTCGAATAAAATCACAAGCAATGAGCTTCTTAACTTCATCATCGATTGCGTCCATCATTTCTGGCTTGAAGCGCCGTTGTTGCTGTTTGACCGGTTTTGCATTAGGCAGGATGTTCAATTTGTGAGTAGCAACTTTGGGATCTAGACCTGGCATGTCTTCATAGCTCCAGGCAAAGACGTCAATGTATTCTCGAATAAGAAGAATTAATTCTTGCTTATCCGCCTCTGGAAGGTTCTTGCTGATGAATATTGGACGAGGTGACCCGCTCTCTCCTACATCAATTTGAACTAATTGATCTTCGGTCGGAGGTTCCCTTTGTTCGAATCGGAGTTCCCATTGGGTATCCATTCGTTGAGCCCAAGGATCTGTTTCAGGACTTTCTTCAACATCATCGTCATAGCCTTCTGGAAGTTCCACGGAGACCATGTTAGAAGATACAGTCAATAAATGAACTTGACCGATGCTGGTGTCAGAATCCCATGATCTGGAATCAGAAGAGTTAGAGCGCTCCTCACTATCGAATTCAGAGGCTGCTGGGGATAATACCGGAGGTGAAGCATATCCGAGACCTCTTTTGGTCCTGCTGTAGTACATCTCTGACTTCCCTTTCGGTACAGTTGTACGGATATGAGTTCTTCTACCTTTACCGTAGTTGAGGCCATTCTTGAAGTCATAACCCATCTTTCGGATGATGTCTTTTAATTGTTGACTATAACGACGGAGTTGAAGATGACCCGTGTCGTTACTTTTGCTATCATCCGTATAGCTGAATTGTTGTTCCGGTCCTTTACTAAAAAGTATTGGACTCTCGCCTTTCTTTCGAGCGGGAACAATATGATATGAATCCTTTGGGTGTTCAAATGAGACTTCTGTTTGAAGAGATTGTACAACTCCCATCGTAAATGATGGAAAGCTATCTAATATATCCAAATAACACTTAGCATGATAAATAACATCAGTATACTAGAAAGTAGATGCTTTTTTATTGATTTGTACATTTGTATTTACAGCAGGACCTTTAGCCTTAGCAGGCTTGGTCAGATTGATTACAAGAGGAGGAGAAGAAGAACGTGGAGGAGGATTGGCTTTGTTACGACGGAGGTCGATAACAAGCGGCTCAGAGGAGGTAAGCTCCCTTTTATCCTTGTTATGAGATAAATCGATAATAAGTGGCTCAGAAGAGGTGAGCTGTCTTTTTTCCTTGTTACGACGTAAGTCTATAACAAGTGGCTCAGAAGAGGTGAGCTCCCTTTGATCTTGGCCATCATCAGTTGGTTGCTTCTGAACTGGCAAGTGAATAGCCAGTGGCTTGGAGGACTGAGGACAAGAAACACGCCCTTTGACTGGTATGATAAGGGTGTCATTAGGCACTGCTTCATGTTCTTCTTCAGTGTCCAGAGACAGCACTACCTTCATGAACTCATCTTTGTACATACGAGCATCGTTGCAGTATGCTTCGACGCCTTTGAAAGGATAAAGATCAGCAACCTCCTTTTGTACCTCTCCATTATCATCAACATATTTGAAACATTGATGGAGAGTCGACGGAACAATGTTATGTTCATACAGAAATGGTCTTCCCAACAGAGCATTGTAAGAACAACCATGGTTGTCAATGATGTAGAAGGTCACCTTTGTGCGAAGATTGCCTATTTGGAGTTTTAGGCGAATCTTGCCCAGAGGCTCACTCCTTCCCTGATTGAACCCAAGAATGGTGGTGATTGTACTGGAAAGACTATGCATTGGGATCTTCAATGCATCTAACATTGTCTTCGACATGATACTGAGAGCAGACCCTGAATCTATTAGAATACGATCGACTTTCATCGAGTCAACATATCCTGTATAGTATAGAGGACGGTCGTGCCTATTGTCTTCCATTAGCATGTCATCCTGTGTGAAAGTGATGTTTGGAATTAATTCCAACACACTATGACAATGAAGGCAAGAGACTGGCTCTGCTTTTGGCTTCTTCTGAAGGGCTAGACAGGTTTCTGCCTGCATGAGAGCCTCATTCAGAGTTTCCCGAGTCTCTTTGGAGAGGCGCAAGAGCTCGAAGATGGAAAGCCGGGCCGGTGTATTGGCTAACTGAGCCAAGATATCAAAGTTGTAAGGCTTTTCAAGTCCGGAAGGAGATGACTTCTTCAAAGGTTTGTCAAAGCGGACTTGTTGTTTGCCTTTGTCAGCGACCGTCGGTTTGAGGGGAACGGGTTCTACAACCGGTGAGGATGCAGTAGGAACATCCTCACTAGAAGCAGGCTGCACTGGAGCAGGCTCAGAAGAAGAAGCAGGATTCTCTTGAGCTTCAGGGTAATCCTTTAGATAGGCCTTCCCTGATCTGGTGCCCAACAGGATTTCTTCGTCAATTATGGGGGTCAAAAGACACCATATTGCAGATCTTTGTCTTGCCCTTGGAGCGGTCTTTCTTCTTGGAGGAGGAGAGAAGTTCGAACTCCGAGGCAAGATCAGGATGAATCCACATAATCTCGCCATTATCAAGAGACAAGGGGACGAGACCATCACTTCGTGGAGGAGGGAGATTCTCGATCTCAAGAGTAGCTTTGGGGATAGGAATGACACCATGCTGTACCATCTGCGGAGGGAAGTCACCGAATTGAACTGAGACCATGTTTGCGGTAACAGTCTTCTCATCTTGCTGCAGAGTGACAACACCAGCGTTGACCAGCTCCTGAATTTTGCCTTTGAGCACATAACATGCTCGAGTGGGATGCCCAATGAACCTGTGATAGATACAGTACTTAGGATGATCAGTTTTACCAACTTCATCAGGCTTCTTCGGATCCGGGAGTTGGAGCTTATTGCTTTTGATCAAGCAATCAAAGATGCTCACAGTGTCATTCTCATCAAAGGAGTACTCTACTTTTGGACGAGGTTCCCTTGGTGGGGGTGCTGAAGGAGTAGAAGTGGACGTTGGTGGAGCTACGTTGACCGCCAGAGATTCTTTGTTCTTCAAATTGATATTCAAAGTTTCTTTTCCCTTGCAGTTGTTCTGACGATTACCACCACCCGATGTCTGGTGTTCATCCCGGTCGGGGTTAGACATTTGTACCCCTAGCTGCTTGAATTTGTCAGCACTAACTTCAGCTGCTTTAGCGTTGACAATGAAGGATGGCCAGTCTTGGAACTGAGTTGACCCCGTCCACATGCTGATGATAGGCAAAAGATTTGCCTTGCAGGTGTCTATGGTGACAGCGACCGGAGTTCCAGGAGGCATTTTTAAAGCTTCCCGGCGGAACCTTTCAATGAAACTCTCAACAATTTCATTGTGTCTTTGTTTTATTTTATTGAGGGCTGACATAGTCATGTCATTGATCCCCTCATAGAATCGTTCCAAGAAGATTTGTTTTAGACCTGAGAAGGAGGTGATACAACCATCGGGCAAGCTTCTGTACCAATCGTATGCTACGCCAGCTAAACAGCCAACGAATACTCTGGTAAGAAGAGCGTCATTTGGCTGAAGTTGGACAGTCATTACCTCAAAGTGGTTAATGAACTGACTGGGAGAAGTACTACCATCAAACAGCGAGATTGTTGGGATTTTATACTTTGGAGGAAATGGGACTTCCTTCCATTCAACTGGGTAATGTTGCTTGATCCCCAACCTCTAAAAGTTGTCCTTTTCTTTGAAGGCCTCGAACTGAGTGCACAGTAGTTTGACAGCTTCAATGGCATCTTCCACTGATGTAGAAGGAGCAGACTGAATCACAGTGTTGGGGGGAGGAACAGTGTGGTAAGCACTACCCCCAGCACCTGACTGACTGGGTGTAGGTTGGATCTGTACAGGAGGTACTTGAGGAGATGCTACCCCCAGCCCTGCATTGACAGGTACCGACGATGCTATGATTTCAGGATTTGTAGGAGGTACGGTCGGTGGTACTGTATGCTGGGCCACAATGATAGAATGCATACTTGCAACCATTTCAGCCATGGTCTTTAGCTTGTCTTCTAGCGCAGCTATTCGTTGTTCTTGACTAGCCGAACTAGAAACATCTGGATCTTCAGTGACAACATAAGCTGTCACTTCTCTAGGTACAGTGGAGGACACTGTCTGTTCCGAACTTTCACTGTATGCATCGTAGTCGGAGAAAGAATCATATCCTGAGTGAGAAGGAGGAAGATGACCGAAAGGATCTTGAAGATTCCTTTGACCGATTGTGTCTCGGCTTCGGGATCGGGTATGTTGGAATACTCCATAAGAGGATTCTTGGAGTAAATCCAAATACCGTTGGCTTGGCTTGCGAGGCTTGCCGTGCTTGGAGCACTTCCTACCCCCAGTGTCTCTGGAAGTCATGTTGACAGAAGCGTAAACTTCGTCTTCGTCTTCTGACATAGGTTCAGAGTTTGAAAAGTTCAGACGATCGAAGACAGATCGTCTTGTTGTCTGACAACAACACTTGATGACAACCTTGTGATTGCAATGGTGTCCAAGTGGTTGCACTGGGCATGTTGAGATATTGTCCCGTTTTTGCTTGAGGTGTTCTCGAAGATCGGAAACAGCAACGGGACGAGAAGAAGTTCGAGGGATGTGTTCTTTGACAATATTCGGAACATGGTTCCGGTTCTTCAAATGTTTTGTCCCCTGAGTTTACTGGGAAGTACTCATTTCATTGGCTTAGGTGTCTTGATTTTTGATCCTGGAAGTTTGATTTTGATACTGGTTGGTCTTCGGCATTGGCTGTTTACGTTTTACCGAAGTTGGTCGATTGAGATAAGTTCTTAAATCAGCAAACTCACCCCCAGGGGTTTCTGTCTGAGACACCAACAATTTTCCCTGTCTTGAACGGGATATCTTGAGAGTTGGGAGATCTTGAAATTATGCTACCGGAGTAGGCAGAATACCTCTCTGATCAGTACACTTCCCTTTGGCAAGGAGGGAAGAAGAATCTTTATTGGAAAGAATTCTTGTACTGACTAGTGCCGGAGCACGTTCAAATTGATCTTCTACGGTAAAAACCGAGGAAGGCTGAGAAAAGACCAAAGGGCCTTTTCCTTTGTTTTGTGAAGAAGGTTTAGCTAAAGAGCGTTTTCCTCTGTTGTCTTCCAAGTCGTGGGACGAAGAAGTTTGAGAAAAGACCAACGGGCCTTTTCCTTTGTTCTGGGGAGGAGGAGGAATAGCCAAAAGACTACCCCCAGTGGATTACGCAGGAGCAACAAGGTGCTTGAGAGGAGGAGCAGAGCTTTTCCCCTTGCTGTGGGAAGAGGAGAGATTAGCCAAAGGGCTGTCTCTTTTAGACTGCGCTGGCACAGTTTGCGCATGGGTTGATGGTGCACTGGCAGGTTGCGCATGAGTAACTCTGGCAGAAAGTCTTCTGGCCTCAGTCACAGTGACTTGCGCAGTAGGAGTCTTGTTGCCAGAGTGTTTGGGTTGCACTCTGGTTGCTGGAGTGGTGGATTGCACAGGCAAAGTGGCAGCCAACTGCGCCAGAGGAATAGGAGTCTTGCACTTTGATTGAGCAGCATAGGAAGTATGTTGTGCACTGGCAAGGGAAGCAGCACACTGCGCATGAGCAGTAGCAGTAGACTGTGCAACAGAGGCAGCAGTCTTAGGAACAGAGGCAGTAGATTGCGCAGCAGGCTGAGCAGTAGAAGTAGTGGACTGTGCAGCAGTCTTGGGGACCAACACAGGGTGAACTTTGCTCGTGGCAGAAGTTGTTGCAGGTCGAGGGGTGGCCCTGGAGTTGATCATCGCCTCGTAGGCCGTCTGGTTGACCTTTACAACCAGCGTCTTCTGCGTCTTTCCGATAGACGCAACGTCACATTGAGTTGTCACTTCCTCGTCGGAGGAAAAAGTCGTCCCCAGCAGAGTTGCCATTTTGTTTGAAAAACAAAAGTTGATCTTTATTTCAACAAACTTTGTAAGAAGATTACAATAGAATTCTGGGAAAGTACAACTATAGGAATCCGATCTGAATGACGATCGGTTTATCCCTTGGACGATGTGAACTTTAAAGACGGTAGCCTCTGAAGATTGCAGCAGCACTTTGGCAAGAACTCCTGATCTCTGGTGATGATTTCTGATATCTGTGTGTATGTCTGTGATAAAGGCTTGAAACTCTATTTATAGAGTTCTGGAAATAACTAACTTTTAGTTATTCTGACTTGCGCAGGTTGGATTGCGCACACTTTGGATTGCGCAGGTAATAAACTGCACAGGCAGTTACTCGATCGTGGACCATCTGTATGTGACGCGTGGCATTGTTTGATTGAAATGCGCTTGATCGTGTACAGACGGTTGCCACATGGTAAATAATTGATGGCATGAAGGCCACGTGTACATTGTCAGTTGTCTTGATGGAGTGCGCCACCTGAATTGTGCTTGCTTCGGATTGTGCTGGGATGGACCGCGCTGGGATGGACTGTGCTGCAGAGATTCTGGCAGATTGCGCTGCATGTACAGCTGTCCTCGAGTGCTGTGCTGCACGATAAACGAACAGTTTTCTCGTTCTCCGTGCTGTCAGTTGTCAGAAGATCTGATTCTCTGTCAGGTAATGATGACGAGGCCACGTCAGCTTGTGCACTTGGATGAGTGCGCAGTTCAGCTTGCGCAATCGAGTTGGTGCGCAATTTGTCTCCTGCGCAGTTCACTTGAAGGATGTCCAATTCGATTTTCATGACTTTTTTGATGGATGCAACTTGATTTTTAGGATCTACACCGGTGTAAAAGGTATATCTAGAAAATGCCTATCCAAAAGTCAAATTCTGAAACATGGGCAAAATCGTAATTTTGGGTCAAAATAATGTCCGCTGTTGGACCCGTTTTGTACCGAAATGTGTGCCAATATCTATGGTCTCTAAAGTCGTCAAAATACATGTCTACAGGTCCAGTTTGAGGAGATGAACCCAACCGTATGTCCAAAGTTGAATTTCGGCGGGCCGTGCTCAAATTCGTCCGTTAGATCGGGTTGCGGGCCAGCCAAAAAGGTATTCCGGTCGACCTTCTCAGATTTGGACCAAACTTGGTATACATGACCAGAAAAATGATATGGTCCTAATGGCTCTAGTTTCGTCTCGATCCGACGAACGTGCATGAAGTTATGGGCTAGTTTACAAAGGGTCGATACGGGGGTATTTTGACGGATACATCTTGATTTCGTCGCGCACGCACAACGAAATTGAGTTTCGTCAACTCTCACACGTCGACAACACCCATACGCGTCTTTCGATGCTCATGGGTTGCGACCACGTCCCCCGTTTGACGGAACGCACTCCGTATCAGAGAATTTTCTAGTTTTTGAAAACTGTTTTAATATGATTTTTCTTGATTTTTGGAAAACAGTTTTCTTAATGCACATGGAATTATTTCAAAAACTATGAAAAGGATTTTTGAGCTCCTATATGTGGTCTTTAGTTTTTTTAAATTAGTTTGTACAAATGTTAAACAAGTTGTTTAGAAACTGGACACAAACAGGGGTATTTGGAAAATTTCTTAAACTGTTTATCGTAACAGTTTTCATCGATTTTTAAGTCGATTTAAATAGAAAGCCTTTTGGATTTAAAGCGAACAAATTCATGGAATTTATAGATGGTTATATTGGCTTCGTACCTGAGCGATCGAATCTGGATTCGATCAAACAATCAGAGAGAAAAGGCCCTTCTAAAATCGGTTCCTGCACACGAGTTCTGAAGGAAACAGTGTTCTCCTCTGTTTTGAAGTTGGGATGGTGGTCACGGTGGCGCTCCGGCCGTGGTGCGGTATTTGCAGGGTGGTGCGCAGGGAGGCTGGGGTGCATCGTGTCGAGGGTTAGGGTTTGGGAGAATCCCCTCCCCTTCTCTCTCGATACTTCATATATAAAGGGGGACTGTCATCTCGTTTTAAGAGGGGGTCGAAAAACTTGGGGTTTAGCTGGGCTTGGGTTTGGGGATCGAGCTTTGCTGGGCATTGGGATGGCTGGGCTTGGGCTCGAGCTGGGCTTGGATTTTCTCCTTCTTTCTATTCCTTTTCCTTTTCTTTTCTTATTTTTTTAATTTATAAAACTCTGTATAAATATATATATATATATATACATACATACATTATAGTTATATATTATGCACACACATATAAAATCTATATAATCCAATGAGTATGTCACGCCCCGCTCCCGTAGGAGCGATCGTCCTCGCTAAGGCGTGATGCCGCGTGAGCCTAGATTGCGCTCACGCAAGACGAGTTCCATAACGGCCGATTACAGGCTAAGCGACGGGGTCGTCGCACAGAAGTCCCAAGTGGAAACATTAATACAGCAGCGAAAATTTGAAGCAAAACACAAGTCATACAAAATACTCTTTTATTGATATTGAAACAAAGATTACAATATGGCACAAGGCCAAGATTATAATCACTCAAGCTCACTCTTCTCACATTACAAGTCACTCTGCTCTCTCTCATCTCTTAATACAATTTGAGTAGGCCAGTGGAAGCTTTAGATAGGCGATATCCATACATTATGTTCCGTATAAGTCGTACGCCTCGAATCGTCAAGGAACTCCGTGCCTCGACGCATCCAAGCGAGCTCCGCGCAACGAGCTTCTACCTGTGCCTGCACATGAAAACTGTGTGGATGTCAGTACTCAACTGTAATGGTGGAATGAGCTCCTCGCCCACCCATACAAAAACCAATACATTCATTTACTTTATGCAACATAACCCTTTTTGATTTTCTTTCTACTATTGCCTTAGGATCAGTTTTGGGACATAGACTCTCGGCCTCTTTTTGTGTCTCTAGACCGTCTCTGTGCCTTGCACTAGCAACTTGCTTATACCTTGCCTCAAAACCCTTCTCGTGTCAACAACGTCAACTTATCAAGTCGTGTTTGCCTTTCGGACCATACTCAGAGACGCAACTACACGATAGTACCCAATTTCCATGTGAACGTGCTACAAGTCCATTATGCCGTCAACGTGGTCGTATCATGAGACCTACTCGTGTGTCCATATTGAGGCCATGCCTCGCAACTCAGTATGACTTAACCATATTGCCGTCTCGCGGCCCTTGCTGCTTTTATCACCAACTGACCAAATCAAGACTTGTGAACTTAGTGTCACCTAACCAACTTTGTCTTGCAGCGATTCCCGACTTAAACACGCAACGACTCAAATCCAACTTGTGCAACTCTATGCCAACAACTTAAGACTCGACGCCACATCTCGTGCCGAAGCACGGTGTCTACGTTGCAGCCAAATCTTAGGCCCAAACACTGTCTTCCAAAACGTATATACATTCAACTCGACACATTCCAAAGGCATGCACGCGGATAGCCGCTATTTTTGCCGACATCTATATGAACTTAGTCACTAGCACCACAAGCTATCCCGGACTTAGCTAGGAATAGGATGGCCCAGTCAACGCAAGTAGCTAGCCCCGATGATCGTCCATCGAATTCCTTGTTGCCAGCGGCTTAGCTACCCCCGTTTCCTTCTAGGCCGAATACGATCCCATGGCCCAGGGATGCCGCTTCGAAAAAACTTTTTACCTTGTCGACAAGTTGTCCAATGACCATGCAAGACTCGACTCGAACTGACGTCTCACACAGTCATTCTTCTTCTAATGTTACCATCTTTTCAGGGCCAAGTTCATGACTTCTAGCATTTGAGACTGCCTCGACGATCCATGGTCGTGAGCATTCTTCCTTGTTATCCTATCATTTTACTCAACTCAATAACGCATATTTGATAGCCCTTTTTCCAAACTCATCTTGAATCTAACGTGGTTCGTGCCTTAAACACTAAGTCTGTGATATCGTGCCTTAAGCTAACTTGTGTTCTGTACGATACTACCGCCCAAGTCATACTTTATATGACGGGCCTTACGATCGTAAAACCAAGTAATTATGACAACTGCAGAAAACATAGGACAATGCTTAGAATGACTTCGATAGCCTAGCATAACTTAGCCTAACTTAATCGCGCAACAACTTGACGAGCGAAGGCTGCGTCGAGCCTCGCATCGCGGGAACGTGCCGTGCACGTGTTCGATTTTGAACAACCAAGTTATTTGGGTGCCTAGACTTATGCCACAAGCCGTGAAATGCAACTTAACCCTTGGGGCGAGCAAAGGCTATGCCAAGCCTTGGACGATGGGACCGTGCATGCTTTATCAAGCGTTATACGGGCGACACCTATGACTTGGGCTAACTCTTAGCTTTGTGGCGAAGACCAACTTTTTATTCTCCCAAGCTACGGGATGAAGGACCGAGTGTCAATTTTGAAAGCCATCGTGCAACACTTCTAAGACGACCGTGAGACCTTTTTCCATGTTCTAACTCAATCGACCCGACTTGGGATTATTCCCTTAGATATGTGGATTCATCTATTTTATTATCAAACCTACTTGTGCATTTGAAAACTTTTGTCTTATTAATGCGAAGGCCAAGCTGAGGCAAGTTCACCGAAGCCACCCACCTGAGCGAGGAGTCGCCTCGACCGAGCGGGTCTTCGAGCAAGCCGTTGCGTGGCTAAGTCCGAACGCCATCGGCGTTCCGATTCCTCCGATTGACTGAGCGAGACGGGACACTACAGAGTACATATAGATAAATGCAAATAATAGTTATACAATATTCTAAAATTGTAATCCATTGTTGTAATATATAATTATTACCCTATTTGCCATAGTTTATATAATAATTTATTGTTATGTATTCATAAGAGTCTAATATCTACATATTATATACATGCTACTTGTACTATAAAAACCGTAACCAAAAATCGAGTTATTTAATAGTTTAGGAAAATACTATAACAAAAAAATGTATAATTACTAAAATCCTAAATATCACAAAAATATATTCTAAGGTATTTAGTAATATCTTGTGCCAAAAAGAAAACAATATAATTACGATATATATAAAGTAGTAGTTACTTGCTATATATATATATATATATATATATATATATATATATATATATATATATATATATATATATATATCAAATAACTACTACTTTATATATATATATATATATATATATATATATATATATATATATATATATATATATATATATATATATATATATATATATATATATATATATATATATATATATATATATATATATATATATATATATATATCACAAAAATTATAGAATTAATTACAAGACTAAAAATACTAAACAAATATTTAAAAAAATCAAAAAATAAATTTCAAAAACTCAGGGGTTTACATAGCTGGAGGCCAAGTCAGCCGGTTCCCCCTCGGTCCGACTTAACCTTTTATAAATTCTTTATGCACGCAAGCATTGCTTTTTTTGCATGGCATGCTTTTATCAATCATTCGCGGTCTACTTTTGGTCCCCCACAGAACATAGATGAGCGCGTAGATAGCATTATCTAAATCTAAGAAAAATCCCAATGGTATTTTTTTTTGAAGGGGAATTGTTGCATATTTTATTGAAAAATTGCTTCAGAAGATACAATAGGAGCTGCATCTAAGGCAAGCTGACGAAGGTATTTGGTGAGAAAGGGGATTATTGAGAGCAGCCGAAGCAAGGATGTGAGCGATATTGTTCCCCTCCCGTTGTGTGAACGAGAAGGTCAGATGTTTGCCACCTCCATTCGCCTCATCTTTAGTGGAGCGAACAAGGTCATGCAGTCTCCATGGAGGTGAAACATTGTCTTCCTCGAAGATTTGATTGGCAATGAGGGAGTCCCCTTCAATAATAAAGTTGGCCCCTTCCAGCAGGTTAGCAAGCTCCACTCCTAGGCGGATGGCATGAATCTCTGCTTGGATAACACTTCTCTCGATCGACGGGGATTTAGAATTGAAAATGCAAGCGCATCTCGCCTTCCGAATGGCCCAAAGGAGAGTCGACCCCACGAGGAAGACCTCTTCTGCATGGCCGTCCTTAAGCCACTCCTCTAATACCTTATAGATGTCAAGGTTGCTATCAATCCGCAAACCAATTGGACTTGCGAACCACACCGCGAAACATTGCACTGAAGGAACAGATGATTAGCATCTTCCTGGGCCAGTAGACAGAAAGGGTAAAGATTTCCTATGGTATGGATTCTTTTGGACAGCACAGATAGTAGGGGAAGAGCTTTGTGGAATGGTCGCCAAATAAAAGTTTGTATTCTGGGGGAGATTTTTTTTCCCTCCATAGGTTGTTCCATATGTCAGGGGAAGTATGGAACAAAGGACCAGGTTCCTGACGTTGCAACTCTTCATAGAGAGACTTCGAAGAGAACTTTCCAGTCTTTGTTCTCGTCCAGATTCTTGCATATAAGCCCTCTAAATCATGTCTATTTTTAAAACAAAAATCCCCACATTATGTGAATTTGTATATAGATCTTTCATGATTATCATGGATAAATAGAGTTATGACTCATCTGGTTAATAAGTCGTTAAATTAACTCGGATCAAAATGGAATGTCATCAAACTTAACCGAAATATTGTTTTATTTACCGTTTTGTTGCCCAATGATACACCAGTGACATGTTCCAGCTATGTTGTCGC